>CAWVRF010000018.1:0-207500 GCA_963932465.1 Maratus speciosus | reverse complement strand
ATATAAAATCTTCTAACAATCTTTTAAATTTCCTGATTATTATTTTGCGGTACCATAAATGAATAATCAATTCGTAATAGGCGTCAAAATCAAATATGTATGACTAGAGACTTTTCTGAAATTCAATTTTTATACCTACATATACTATATAGAGATTTGGCAGCACCTTATTAGCATTTGTTCTTCCTTTGACTTCGACAGCATGACAGAGCCAGCAGTCGAAGGACATAAATATAAATAAATGTTTAACTTTCTTTCTACTACTGAAAATACTATTTATATAACTGTTTTAATGCATAGGTGTAATATTCCGGTGTGAGTTTTAAAGTAAATTGCTTCAATTCGTTCGCAGTTGTTATTTGCATGCTTATGCTAATACGGAAGAGGCGGCTCTGCCTGAAGCGGTCATAGACAGTGTTGCCAGTAGGCTACTTTTTAAAAATTCAGATTTCTAAATTGGCGCCACTTTTTTGAAATAGTAAAATTCGCCTTACTTAATGTCACATTAATAAAGGAGAAAACAAGGGGAAATTTACCATTTCAGAAAAGTGGTGCCTATCAAGAAATCTAAATTAAACCCTTTAATGGTCGCTTAATATTTGGAAAAACCATCAAGAAAGTACCTATTTTTTATTACAGAAATTGAATAATTATCAGGTTTCTATATAGAATATGCAATTAGTTTTTTTTTTAAGGCGAAAAAAACATAAGTTCAAATTTGTGGAGAAGCCATCATGCGAGAATTCTGTGCTTTAATGTTTGTTTTACATCAGACAAATTAATGCGAATAAGACCTTTATTTTTTCACATCTTAGATCTTTATTTATCATCATCAAACAAATTTTTACAAATAATATTTGAAATAATATAATGTACATTAAATTTTGATTACGACGATTCTCAAAAGGTGGGCACTGGACACAAGTCATAACTTTAAGCCTTTCAAACATAACTTTATTTATCATTGACTTTTTTTTTTTACACTGAGTTTTTAATTCTATTCAGAGATAGAAAATGACATAATTTACTGTAAAAGCTTTGTATAAATATCTTATTATTATATGCTAAAGAGGCCAATTTCGGACATTCAAAACGTTAACTGCTCCAATGTACCACCAAGAAAAAGAGTTATAACTTTTTTCCAGGTGGTTCTAATGGTAAACAACGAATGCATAAAGGAAACGAATGATTTTTTGATAATTTCGTTAAGAGATGGCAGGCTGATTTATTGCTTTTTTGAAGATAAAAGGACTTTTCTATAAAGCATTTTTCTGTATTTTGTTATGTCCGAAAGTAACGTACGTAACAAAGCATTTGATTTTATTATTATTATTACTGGATAACAAAAGGTTAATTATGCATATATATATATATGTATACAGACACATTTACTACATTCTTAGTCTAAAGAATTTTTTAAATACTAAGAGCAACGTCCAAAATCTTTAAGTCCAAAATTTGTAACGTACACAACTGCTAATTAAATGCTTTAATCATTAATTTTCCAGATTAGTTGCTGTCTTTTAATGTTTGTGTATAATTTTGTAGACATACTATTAAAGTATTTATATATTATATTTATAGACAAAATACTGTACTATTTAAAAAATTTGGCCTTAAATTTGAAAATTTTAAAAATTACTCATAGTTAACGTTTAATGCTCCCACTTTTTGAGAATCTCCCATTATTTATAATTTTTTTGAGTGTGACATACTTTGGAAAATGAAATACAAAGTCCAACATCGCAATCAGCGCCAAAAACCGAAATAATATTCAAAGACTTCACACCGAAATGCCAGTTAAATTTTTCTGGCTTCAGAAGTTTTTCCAGCATTAAATCTCCAACCCGGAAATAGGACGGGCACGAAAAATAACGAACGACAACTCAGCCCATGATGTTGACGGGAGCGAGAATTAAGGGGTTAAAGAAAGCAGCCCACTGGCAACACTGGTCATAGGGACAACTTCACAGGATAACTGTGGGGTGCGTTGTTTGATGTTTTATATAATCACTACTTCATTTATTAATTAATATGTTATTCCACGGCCAAACTCGATTCCCCTTATATATAAGGCTGGCGATCGAGTTTGTTCGTGGTTATTCTTATTATTTTACGGAGTCAGTTTTATAACAAATTGGTTACGATATATACTATCAACATAAAAAATAGAACTGTAAGAACATATATTCCACTAGGGTAAAAAACAATAACAGTAGATTGAGTGGGAAATTTAAAGAGAAAATTTAATGTGGTTATCGACAATAAATTTTTCACATTATTGCGAGTATTTAATACTAATTGATGATGTAAATGATTGAAATATATCAAATGAATCAATCATGTAGAATAAATTGATCAAATAATTTAGTTATTTTATTTTTGCAACATTTTGCCAGTCCAATAAAATATTTCATTTTTAATTTACTGTCAGAATTTCTTTCAAAACAGTTTACTAATATTGAGAATCTAAAGTTATTAAAAATACATGTTTTATACACAACACATTCTTTTATGTCATAAAAATAATAGGTTATTTCATATAAGAATATTTGTGAGAACTTTAATTCATGCATTATATTCATACAATATATTACATTTCTTTCTTAATAAACGTTATAGCATGCCCATTTTTGCTGAATAACGATAAAGAAAAGGCAGTAGTCGGAGTTAGACAACGAATGAAACGACGTCTCGAAATGACGTCGAAAATTTATTTATTTGTGTCTTATAGAAAAACAAACATACCTGATAAATTGTAAAAAAACATTAACAAAAATTTCCTTGTACAATAAAATCAGCCTAGCAAAACTAGTTTTGCCCTAATTTTGAAAATCCATTCCAGGTTCCACAGCTTTGAGCTTGTTTTCCTTTTTTATACGTCTTGTAATCTTGGTTCTAGTTTATACCTGAAAAACAAACAAGAAAATTGTATAAATATTAAAAAAGGAAAATAAAAATTTTGAATGCTTAAAAATTGATCATCTTTTTTATTATAACTTGAAAAAGAAAAAAAAAGGAAATCTGATATAGTTTGTAGAAAATTTATATTCCTTTATTTAAAAAAAAATGAGACCGTCAATTTCTTCAAAACTTAAATCCGCTGCAGTGATTATGTTTAAGATACGTATTTCTGTTAAAATTTATTAGCCTCAGTAATTTAAAATTCAAATTCTTTTCTTCAAAATTGTAAATTAGCAAGTAATGGGGAAAATATTTAATACGTAAATAATAAAAACCATATAAGGTATATTCAATTAATTGCGAACTTTTCTGTTCTTTATGAGGTTCATCAAAGAAAATACAGGAATTTTCCTGATAAATTATTTCAGAATTTGGTTATTTCTTAAACTTTATCCCGTTGATTTTTAAATTACTGTGTTATTTTCATAATTAACTTATTTTCATTTTGGAAGTTTTGTAGCAAGTCCTATTTATTAAAATCTTTTATTATTTTACTTGAAGATAAACGTATTCATAGGCGTCATATATAAGGTGGCAAAATAGGCAAACAGGAATACTACTACCACTAATTTTAACTTTTTTGGGGACGGGGGGGGGGGGGTGTCATTGTGATTATTCAAGACCAAGAATAATCTTTTAAAATTAGAGGTGGAAATTTGTCTGATTTGCTTTCGTTAAATCAGGGAACATGACTGTATTGTTTCCGTCATTCATAGCACTTTACTGCTACACCATGATATTACAGTACGTGCATGTTAAAGATATATAGCAGGTTTATTAAAAAAGCTCTTTACATGTAGTATATAATATAAATCAAATCCAAAATTTTCAGAACTGATTTTCTTAGATAATAAATATTGTATGTTAGTCTTTACTAGTATTATTATTCTTCAAGACAATAAAAAAAGTTGCAAAGTTAAAACACTCATTACGGCGAACGTCTTAATACATATCATTTTCTTATCTCAAGTTAAAATTGCCTATTTTGAAACTTGCATTTTAAAAAATACTAAAAACATCTTTATGTTAATATAGCCATTTCGGAAAAATTAATACACTGCCCACTTACAGGATCATTCATTGAAATTTCTAAATTGTCTTGAACAATTATTTATAAGAAAATTTCTACTTATTTTTTTAATCACGGGATCAGTAATCCTCTTGTTTATTCACAGAAATTCTAATAAATTTCTGCTGTTAAATAAGGCGAAAATTTTTGTTAAAAAATTGTGATACAACTCTTCGCTCGCTATAATAGAATCGCATAATTTGAAATTACAGAAAAATTAAAATCATGTTAAAGGTTTTTCTTTTATTTATTTTCGTAAAAATCATCAATTTATCAAAAAACAATCCCGTCCAAATCATACACATGTTTATGATATGGCTAACCTGATCAGTCCTTTTGTGTGTTTTTCTTTTTCATGCGCTTTCTGTATTTATACTATAGCAGTTGCAAGTGAATGCATTAAGAGGCTACTTCAGTCAAATGAAAAGACGCACTCGCTAATGCTAATCCTATGGAAGAAACTTATAAAGATATCTCGGTCCCATTTCAATATTTTTAAATGATTTCTTTTGCATTGAATAGTTGAGATTGATCTGCACAAAGGCCGTTGTTTACTCTTTCGATTTTGATTATGGGTATTTCTTATGAGGACACTTTCATTTTCGGAACCGGTTTCGAAAGTAAAAGCATTCTCATAAAAAATATCTGCAATCAAAATCGAAAAAGTAAAAAAACGTGTCTGCATACAGATCGATCTCAACTATTTAATGCAAAAGAAACCATTTAAAAATATTGAAATGCGACCGAGATATCTTTATAAATTTCTTCCATAAGATTAGCATTAGCGAATACGTCTTTTCATTTGACTGAAGTAGCCTCTTAAAATATGTTGTATTTTATTTCCTTTCGGAATCAAGCTTTACTCTCCCAGGGGTTACGTCGTTTTACTGAAAATATGCACTACATTCATTTTTATAGCGTTAAAATTCTATGTCTATAAAGCACTAGTTACATATACAGTTTAAACATGTAGTGTGTGTAAAGTATTGTGTGTTTAAAAAATATATACTTTACTTTATATACTCTCCGATGCAAGTTTTTAATTAAAGTATTGCAACCAATATTTGTTTGGCTTTAGCAAGCGAGTCTTGAAAGATATGTTTAAAGACATCCAAATAAAGAAAAGAAAATGCGCTCATGAAAGGAATCAACGTTAATATATATGGCAGAGTGACAAAATAAATAAAGATAAAATAATGAATAATTAATTCACTATGGAAAGTCAATTCAATATTTAGCATAACCCATTCCTTAAAATCTCAGCAGACGCCAATCCTACAGTTATAAATGAAAAAACTAAAAAAAAAAAAAAAAAAAAAAAAAAAAAAAAATACAATTCCGGGTATGTTCTGGTAGACGGGAGGTGCTGGGTTCGAACCCAGTCGCACTCGTCGTCCTAATCGTTCGGAGTTTTCCGTGGTTTTCTTCGAACCTTGAATTTTCGTGCATAAATACGGGTTAGGTTCCCTTTGAAAGACCCCCACCCCCACTCCTCCTCGGGCTTATATCCCTCATACAGATAATCGGCTGTCATAAATAACACACACCGAGTATGTTCTGATCCAACGTATTCTTTAACGAATGCAAATTTTCTTGATTTTAGTTTCATATTCAAAAGACAAGAGAGAAAAAAAAATGCATTTTCGTTGACATATTTTAGTTTAGAGCCAAAGTGTGGTACCTATATTTATTTTTATTTATTTATTTATTTATTTTTATTTTTTATTTATTTATTTTTATTTTTTTTGTAGTGAAATATCAATTTTAGTAACATTACCACCAGTTATCTATATATGATTGTAGCAAATAGTTCATTGTTGAGATAGATTTTTTTATAAAAATCATGCTTGAGAATTATTTAAAAGGTGACAAATTTGATCTTAAGTTTTCAAATAAATACATTCGAAAGTACTTTTTTTTTTAAACTCGAGGATGCAAAAATGAAATCATTTCATAGTTAAAAGTGATGTATAGATGATAACAAAAGAAAAGAAAAAAAAAAAAAGACCGGTTTTTTCGAAGTTATCCGACTAAGGCCAAAAAACTTTTGACAATGATAAACAATCCGTAATAAAAAGAAAGGAAAGTTTGTCATTGACAAAAGAAAGAGTAAGGGAGAGCAAACAGCCTATATATATATATATATATATTCATAAACTAAATTTTCTCGGAGAAAGGATAGAAATAGCTATTCTTAACCCGAGAGTAGTCGCGACATTTTTTAGAACGTTAGTAGTCGCGTTCGGTCCATTTGCCGCACCAGCAGGCCGAAAACGAAGGGGAAACTTGCCGGTGTTATCAGATGATCGAAAACGAATAACGCAGGGTGAAAATATTGACTGAATTTTAAAAGATTACAGCAATTATTCGGTTTACAACCTTTTACAGCAAATTATTTATTTCGCTTAAGTATATATCAGTTGGCATCTAGATAAATGTTTTTCATAACTCTTTCTTCGTTTTGCATAAATACTTAAAAGTAAATAGTAAATGATTTGATTGAATTTCTGATGTTACTATGTATCAATAATTAGTAGGAAAACATTTACGAATATGAATCTAAATTCGTGATAGGGGTATTTTTTTTTTTTTTTTTTTTTTTTTTTTTGGAAGGACAGAATCAGAGTCAGGTAGATTACCGGTCGACCGAATCGCCCAATAAGGTATTATTGTTATAATTTATTGTTTTATAATAACATTCATTAAAATAATAAAAACAATAAGAATTTTTTCTCCGAAATTATAAATATGCAGCAATAATTTTATTTAAATGAATTTTCTCTCGTATTCTGAAAAACATTATTCTGAAAAATAGTTTGAACAATTGATGAAGGACAACAAATTTAAATTTGTTAGATACCGTCCCCAAGCTTCTATTGGATTTCAATAATAATTTAAAAAAAAAACATTTTCTGCGGCATTGTTAAAAAAAAAATGTGTTTTTACTTACAGTATGAAAATTTATAAATAGATAAATTTTAGAAAAATACTTAAAATATTTTTTTTTAAATCATAGTATAAATATTCACTGAATTATCCAAAAGAGATTTTTATTTGCGTAATTTCTAACCTACATTATAAAATTCTCATTATTGTGCAAATAAATTATATGTATGTTCTTCGCAGATATACATACTACATTTCTGAGAAAACTGTTTTATCTTTCGAGTTTGTTTTATTGTACAAAAACGATACTTTTCACATTTTGGAGATACGGGAATTTTTTTACTGATTCCCACAAAATTCTCTTATCTTTTTTTTTAATGGTTTTGCTGTGTTATTGTCTTTTTTTTTTTTTTCATTTATATGTTCCGGTAATAAATGGAAAGCAACTTCTTTCAAATAATGATGATGAATTTCCCTTTTTTTTTCCATATTTAAACGATTATCAATTTGAGAATTTATTCCCGCAATGTTTGACAATGAAAAAAAAAATGTAAGTGACCTTCAATCAGTTTTTTGTGCGAACAGACTTCACAACTAATATAATAAAACAATTTTAAGTAACATTCTAAAAATAAAAAAAAGTACTCTATGAACAGGTAAAATAGCAGAAAGAAGAAAGACGAAATAACAACAGACAGAGAGTCCGAACTTCGAAGAAACTTTCCCCCGCAGATTTCGCGGAAATGGGAAAGGATGAACACGAGGGGGAAAAATTCAACTAACACAAGTGGTCGCAACGCGGTCATTTAGACCGATTGAAACTTAAGAATGCGATAAAATGCTAAGAAATAGCAGGAATGACTTGCAATTTTACTACACAAGAGTGTGAACACTCAAGGTCAGCTACACGGAATTTGGCTATCGTAACTTTAACAGGAAATGAGTTACAGGAAGATAACGAATTTCGGGCGGGGAAAAGACCAACGCGCGACTATTAACGGGTTTTAATAAAAAAAGCTGTTGAATGAAATATACTTGAACTAGTCTAAGCCACATCCGGGAAAATATTTGTACCGTTGGGAAGGTTTCATGCATGTAAAATTTTGAAAAATTTTCACCAAGATTATAAAGGGGGCTCCAAAACGATATTGTGATTTTCTTAGGTTAAGCGATTAATCGGGTCCTGCATAGAATAAAGATCGACTATTTCGCTATTTTGTTTTTAAATGAAGCTACGGCCGCTAGAGAATTTATGTCGACAACACAGTCAGATCAAAAATTTTAACTTGTAACAAAACAAAAAAAATTAAATAAATAAGAAATTTTTTCTTGCACTATTCAACATAATGTTAATGATTCTCCAATGCAAGGATTTGTTTATAGTGAAAAAATAATACACAAATACATTTTGGTTACATTTTATCCTTTTAAGACTTAAAAAAAAATGAAATGAAAGAGAAATGAAGAATGTAAAAAAGAAAAATTCCCTCTTAAAATGCGAAAATTTTTTATATTATCACAAAGTCCCTTTATGTGTTAAAGCATGAATTTTCAGTCATGAAAATACAAATTTATTAAATCGCACAGAGCTCTTCATTTTCTTCTAAGTGTATTGCATCTTGAATTAAAATAAATAGTTCCTTTTGCATGTATGATAATTATCTGCATTTCGGCGAGATTAGTTTTTTCTAAAACTGTAATCTCAATCCCCCCCCCCCCTTAAAAAAGAAGAAATAAATGAAAAGTAAAAATAAAAATACTATTACCCTCATTTTTAAAACCACATAAAATAAAATTCTATAAAGCTTTAATTTTTTGCTCTTTTTGATATTTTGATGAAAATAGCAATAATAACAATAATAATAATAGTATTAATAATAATTGCCTAAACTGTCCCTCCCTCTTCGCGGAATTTCCACTTTTACCATCGTTCCTCCCAGCAGACAAAGTTTAAGACAATAACTTAACATTAACTTATAAGACATTAAGACATTTACATTTACAAGACATTAACTTTTTATTTTGCCTTATTTCAAAAAAGGAAAAATAATCGATCTTTTAAATAGCCCTTTCATTATACTCCACTCCCATCATCTCCTAATAATGCACAAAAGTTAAAATGCTTTAAGTTATATACATTTTTAAGTTATCCTGTTTCTTACTTTGCATTAAAAATAGTCTATCTTCTAAACATTTGTGAGGAGATTGGCTTATTTTTAAAATTTTGTTACTTAAAATGCTTTTATGTACTAAAATTCTTCTGGCCTCTTTCTTATTTTAAAACAACGATATAAAAACAATCATCTGAATTTTTCCACGCCCATTATGCTCTACTCATACACCCCTCCCCTCTTTGTTACAGAATCACAAATTTATAATCTTAAAACACATTTAAATGTCTCGATTGTTCATTTTGCGGTAAGTTTAAATAAATAATTAAATCATAACTTGCTGCAAAAGCAGGGCTTTCAACTTTAATAAAATTGAATGAGAATTTTCATTTCAAATATATATACATTAGTAATTAAATAATAAAACTTTGTATGAATTACTATAAAGCAAAAGAACACACAGGACACGTTTCGGGCTTGAAATTTTAACAGGCCGTCATCAGCCAATGTAAACACGTTTCCGTAAGGGAACAAGGTTACAAATGAACAGTGAGAGTTGAGAGGAGAACTTCCAAAGAGTGCGAGAGATTTTGTTAGCAAATTCATGCAAAGATTTATTATTTAACTGTGATTTATCGCCAGTTTTTCAGTGCTGTTTCGTCTATTTATATTAGTGTCCTACACATACAATAATCATTGCTGGTGAATATATATATATATATTGTTAAATGTATGATTCCTACCAAAAGTATGATTTTAATTCGCAGTAATTTTAACTAAAATTTCATGAAATATTTCTAAAATTGCCCTCTAAGAATTTCTAAAATTTTGCTTTTGGCTTTGCATATACAGAACTGAATTCAAGATATGCAATCAATTTTACTTTCTTTGCAACAGATTACATTTTTTAAATCGTTTTTAGTCCTTACAAGTACAAATCCTTATACCAGCATAATAATTAATTCTGTAAAAGAACATCGAACAATCATACAAACACCATGTAGCTGCATTTATTCACCGTCGCCTAATTTCCTTTCTATTTTTCAAAAATTATGTGCTACTATTTACCTTTCTAACGACAACTTTAAAGCACTATCATCCCCTAGCATCAGATTTAAGCAGCATGCAGCGAGTGCGAGGGAGGTGCTACTCCATTCAACCGTAGTTGTTGCGTGTAAACTATTTCACCTGACTGAAAGCATGAGAATGACATGAGAAATTTTATGGAGTCTTCTCATAGAAAAACTAGATAGGGTGACTGCTCCAGTAGTTGATACCCCTCCAGTAGTTAATCAAATATATGAAATATTGCACCATTTCAGGCGGAAATTATTTTTACACCTGTCACTAGGCATAATATTTTTGTTTGAATGTTAGAGCACTTGTTGTCAGATTGTTGTCAGCTGCCTGCTGTAAGAGAAGCCATTTTATGAATTTGTTTTATTAGAAAATGTAAAAATTTAGTTTTTGATTTGTAGGAGACCATTACGCTAAGTTAAAATAATCAACTTCCATCTTGCTTATTTCAAATAATAGTTTTATATGAATTATTGTTAATCACAGCCCAAACATGATATTTCAAAGATTAATTTTTCAATTTTTGACTGATTTCGTCTATTGATCAAATACTGGGTAAATGGGAATTAAAGAAACTATTTACTTATAATTTTGTTGCGATTTATTTTCAGCAGATTTACTTTTTGTCCATTATAAGACATTCATTAAGGGTTGTAGCCATCATGTTAGTTTATATCTAAAATTTAAAAGGAAGGAAATATTAAGAAAACCCCGTAGCACCGACCTTATTTGATCAACTACTAGCCCAGTCACCCTACATAGGTAAAGCACCGTTTCCAAAATTTTCGATATCCCACATGACATTACTAGCGGCTCTTTCGAAGAGTGGCTCACTATGTAACGGATTAGTCCATTTAGAAGTCCCAATATCGAAGGTGGGGAAAGAAGAAAAGAGGAGATGGGGAGTTTAGCATAGCTTCTGACCTCGGCTACGATCTGAATTCTATCGTATTTCATAGCTCTCCATATGTTCTGCTCAAATTTTACATTTGAGGTTATTGAACAAACATGTGTTGACACAATTTTACATTTGATTATCCTACATTGGTACTGTTATGCATTGTTTGTTTTTTTTTAAATTATTCTTGCATTGTGTAACTACACGTAAAATTCAAATAAACGTCCTGTTTGTAACAGCATTGTTTAAACTAATATAGTAGCATGAAATAGCAAAAATAAAATTGTTATTTACTTTTATGTTTTTAAAATTCAATTTTTTTAAAAAATAATATTAATATTTAAAAAGAAAAATATTACTACATTTTAGTAACAGTGATAAACAAAAGGAGAGTGAAAAGTAAAAAAAAGAAGAAAATTCTTTGGTCTTCAATTTTCAAACTTTGAAATATCTCTGCTTTGTGAGGAGTTGAGAGGGCGGGGGCTGATGAATGATTATTTATTTTTATTGTAAGTTAACAAAAATAGATACGGAAATTTTAAAACATTAAAGAGTTTTTAAACTTGTGTTCTGTGAGAGAAGGTGGATTTAAGTAAAAAAAAAAAAAAAAAAAAAAAAAAAAAAAAAAAAAAAGTAAACTCTACAAAGTCTTACCTTAGAAATATCTTTTGCTGTGTGAAGAGCTAGGGACGAGGAGGATTAAAATATCGATTATTTATTTATTTTTTTTAGTAATAAATTAACAAAAATGAGTAGGGACATTTTAAAACATGTTTTTACAAGTGTATCCTGGGAGAGAGGGTGGGTTTAGGTAGAATAAAACTCGGCTACGATCTGAATTTTATGGCTCAGCCTTCCGCATGTCGTTCAGGCTAAATTTTACATTTGATGTTATTGAAGGAACACGTGTTGATGCAGTTTTATATTTGATTATCCCACATTGGTGCTGTTATGCATTGCTTTTTTTAATTCTTACACTTGCGTAACTACACATAAAATTTAAATAAACATCCTGGTTGTAATTACATTGTTTAAACTGACATAGTAGGATGAAATAGTAAAAAGAATTGTATTATTTAATATAATATAATTTTATTTTTTTAAATACTAATATTTAAAAAGAAAAATATCACTATATTTTAATAAAAGTGATAAACAAAAGGAGAGTGAAAAGTCAAATAAAAAAAAAGAAGAAAATGCTTTGCACTTCCCTTTTGGGACTTTAAAATTTCTCTGATGCGCGAAGAGTTGGGGGGGGGGGGGGATAAATGAATCATTATTATTATTATTATTATTATCATTATTATTATTATTATTATTTGGTAAACTAACAAAAATGGGCAGTGAAATTTTAAAATATTAAAGAGTTTAAAAACTTGTGTTCTGTGAGAGAGGATGGATTTAAGTAGAATACAATTTTAAAGGAAACCCTACAAGAGCTTACCTTTGAAATATCTTTTACTATGTGAAGAGTTGGGGGCGGGGAGAATTAAGATATCGGTTAATGATTATTTATTTTTTATAATAAATTAACAAAAATGGACCAGGAAACTTTAAAACATTTTAAACATGTTTAAAATGTTTTAAAATTTTATTTTTTATTTAAAATTGTTTTAAGTGTACCCTGGGAGAGAGGGTGGATTTAGGTAGAATAAAAATAAACTAAATGGAAATGCCACAAATTTTCACCCCCAAAACATGCAAAATATGCTTAGTGAGGACATTCAAAAGATTAATTAAAATTAATGAAAACAATGGTAATATTACATAAAATTAAAATGACAAATAACCATTTCATTAGAAAGAAATAAGCCTACTTTTCAATAAATTTTGCTCACCAAAATCTGTTACTGTCAGTAAAAATATTCAAAAGGAGGGAATAGTTTGAAAACAAAAAAAGGGCAATGCTTATTAATATTATTTAATTTTAAGGAATCTGAAAAGATTTTGTGAAAACAGAGTATTTTTCTTAGCATGCACATCTAATAAGCAAATCGCTGATGCATTCCTAATGTTTATAATGACAAAGTAATTTATGAAAACAATTTTTAAGATGCAATATATCACATCAAGAAAAAAAAAAGGGTTAAATATTTCTGCTATATATATATATATATAATATACAAGTTGCTATGTATAAAACAAAGTGCACTGTACTATATTACAAGAATTAATATGGAAAAAAAAAATACTAGAATATGGATACCGATAAAAATAATTGAAAAGCTTATATATTGAATTACGTCATCAAGAGTACAGAATTCAATGATATAAGCAAATCAGTCGTTTTCTGTGAGGGAAAAAAAAAGCAAAAACTGAAATTATTTTTTCTCCTGTAGTCAAACGACCAACATGACCAAGAGAATAGTTTCAAGACGAAAACAGAATAATATTAAATGACATGAAATGGAAAAAGCAATACAACCTATTCAAAATATTTAATTTATAGCATGGAAAAATAGTAATATTACACAGCATACCGAATAAAATCCCAGTTTTTATCCAAAAATTCTCCTGTACATGGTATCCAAAAGCACGATAAGTTTAAGGTTATTTTAACAGTTAAGTTAACACAGATATTAAAACCTAATGGATTCAGTTAATAGATTTTGAAATATCGTGATAAATTCAATTAATATAATATAAACAGAAAATAAATACATTATTAGAATCCAAAATACCTATAAACATTTTTACATTTTTTAAAATCTTAAGTAAAAAAACCCAAAACTATTATTTTACAATATCGCAAATATGCAGCATTCCGTACCACCTAGTGTAAAAAATTGAAATCATTACTCTAATATATATATATATATATATATATAGCAGAAATATTTATTCTCTTTTTTATACAAATTCGGATAATTAAAGAAGATTTTTTGGGGGAAAAAATAGTGGTGTGATTTGAGGAAATGCTTGTCTATAATAATTTTTAAATAAATTTCCAATTGAATTTTTAAGGAAATTTGTGTAATGAAAGAGAAAAATTGAAAGTCTTAAACTCAATTTTTCTTTACAATAAAATTAATTTTTTTTTTTTAAGTGTACTTTGAAATAATATAAAAAGTATCTAAAAATAATAAAATAAAAACTTTATTTTTTTATCATAAAATTTGTTATTTTAACACTAGAACCGCCGGAAATTTTACTCAAGTGTCATAAAAATATTTTACACCAGAATTCTTATTTAAAACAATTTAACTTATTTCTCTGTGGTACATATTTAACTTATTTTAGAGAGAAATTTCTGGCTCGAATCGAAATATTTTTATTTGGTACCGGTTTAAATGACCGCTATGGCGGTTCTAGTGTTAATATCAATATGAAAATGATAAATGTCCAAATTAAAGAAGCTTATAAGCATTTCTGCGTAAAACTATTAAAATTTTCTGTATAATGTGTCAGATCGTCCTTCCCAAAAATATAATTTACTAAAGAAATTTGCTTAATTATACATTAATAACACGCGAAACAATGTAAAATGCATCAAATAAAATCTTATTTTCAGTATGAAAGATCAATGTTTTAATTTATTTTAAACGTCAACGTTGTGTGACAAACGCTCTTTAGACTTTAAAAGGGGAAATCAGACCGGAGCCGAAAGCCAATGTCAGGGGCTGGACTTGAATTCTCCCCATCTCTTCTACTCCTCTGTCCCCACCTACTATATTAATGGACTAAGCGGTTACATAGTAAGCCACTCTTCGAAGGAGCCGCTAGACACGACATTAAAACACTACTGAGAAATTTCAACTCTTTTAAAGAACTCCCTTTTAAAATTCAACGAGGAGAACTTAATACCGTATAGGTGCTCACTGGTTATTTAATTTTAAAGACTTTTTAATATTTATATAAAGCTAAACACATATTTTTTTCATAAAACAATAATTATATACTTTTCCTGGTGTGAGTGTAATATATCATTATTCTTGCGTTTGTGTTAGTTCATGCAACACAAAACTTACAGAGGGTCCTTACCGTTCATTTTGATTTTTTCAGAGTGCTCATAACTTCCACCGCGGTTAAACTCGATTACCCTAATACGGCCGTAACAAAAAGTCGAAATCCCTTTGTTTTCGGGGAATCACAGTTTCTCTCCGGAGAATTGTAGGGGGCGCTTTTACCTACTGTGTCTAATGAAGGATTTCCCTTGCACGCTTGTGTTTTCTTAGGTATAACATAACTGAAATTGTGATTTTTGATTTTTTTTTTTTTTTTTTTTTTTTTGGTAAAAACCGGCTCATAAAAAAAATTATTTATTTACTACTTATATTTTTGCTTCCTCGTATTTCATGACCAGCACCAACAATATTTAAATTTACTGAAAATTGTTCACAATGTACACATATCTATATTTTCTAAATTAAGAATCGTGTAAATATCCATGTTTTTTTTTTAAGAAAAGGAAAAAAAATCGATATGATTTGATTGCCGGATATTGGCGAAAAGACCTGCTTATTATTATTTTTTTTTACATTATAAAACATATGAATATGTTTTTATTTTAATCGTACAGTTTTATATGATGACTGTCCAGAATTAGAATATTTAATTTTATCATGTGATTTTGTAATTTTTCTAAATGCTTGTATAGTTGAGATTAGCCCATATAAAGGTTAATTTGTTGAAAATCGTTCACAATGTACTGATATATATTTTTTCTAAATAATTAAGAATTATGTAAATATCCATGATTTAAAAAAAAAAAAATCGATATGAGTTGATTGCCGGATATTGGCGAGAAGACTTACTTATTTTGTTGATATTATGAAACATGCAAATATCCTTTTAATTGTATCATAGTTTTATACCATCAGTGTTCAGAATTAGAATATTTAATTTTATATGAAATTTTGTTATTGTTCTACATGCTTGAATATTTCAGATCAACACATATAATGGCTAAATTTATTGAAAATTGTTTGCAATGTACATATATCTATATATTTTTTAATTAATTAAAAATCGTGCAAAAATAATCAATATTCTGAAGAAAAAAAAAATGTTTCGTTATGAGTTGGTTGCCGGATACTGGCGAGCTTGCTTATTCTCTTAATATTGTGTAAATATTTTTTTATTATAGTTTTTATAATATAACTGCCTAAAATTCCAGCATCTGATTTTATAATCCCCACCCCCTTTTTTTTTCTAAAAATGGTAAAAACGTATAACTATTATTATTTTTTCTATTTCCCTGTACACTTCATTTTCAGTACCTCTAATATTTACTATTATCCAAATTTGTCCGCAATCAACTTTATATACCATATATAAAATTTTAATTTGCAATTTACTTTAATTTAATTTAAATTTTAAAAAAAAGCAGAAATTTACTTATAATCTTTGTTTTCAGTGTTATAGTAGCGTGTTATCTATACTAATATTTAAAGAAGTAAAAATTGTTTGTTTGTTAGAGGTAATCTCTGGAGCTACCGAACCGATTTCAAAAGTAATGGTATCAAAATGATGGTGTTAGTCCAACTTAGAACATAGGCTATATTTTATGTCGGTGCCACTACCCCAAAGGGAGTGCAGAAGCAAAAAACGTTCTAAAAATGCGATTTTTGCGTTACTGAAGGGCCTAGAAATATGAAATTTGGAATATTAGTTACTTATAAGATATAAATGATGTCTAAAAACAGTTCTTAACCAATTCGAAATTTAAAAGGGGTGAAAAGGCACAAAAAGCGTTCTAAAAAACGTTCTAAATGGTAGTTTCTACATAAACTCAGGAAATACCAAACCAATTTAAAAAATATTGGTGTTAAAATGATGGTGACAACGCTTGTTCCAAGGCCACTACCCCAAAAAGGGTGCAGGAGCAAAAAGTGTTCTAAAAATGCGATTTATGTATTACTGAATGGCCTAGAAATATGAAATTCGAAATATTAGCTACTTATTAGATATAAAGGATTTCTAAGAACAGTTCCTAAACAATTTGAAATTTAAAAGAGGTGAAAATGCGCGAAAAGCGTTCTAAAAAACGTTCTAAATGGTGGTTTCTACACAATCTCAGGAAATACCAAACTGATTTAAAAAATAATGGTGTCAAAATGACGGTTACAACCCTTGCTCCAACATAGGCTATGTTTTATGTCGGTGCCACTACCCGAAAAGGGGTGCAGGAGCAAAAAACGTACTAAAAATGCGATTTTTGCGTTACTGAAGGGCCTAGAAATATGAAATTTGAAATATTAGCTACTTATTAGATATAAAGGATTTCTAAGAACAGTTCTTAACCCTAGATCTACCGGGAATTTTATTCAAGTTTTAATAAAACGTTCTACACCAGAATTTTTATTTAAAACTATTTAACTTATTTATTTACCTTATTTTTGTCTGGTTTATATACTTAGTTTATTTTAAAGAAATTTCTGGTTTGAATGAATATTTTGTATGTACCTGTCGGGTCCAATGGACCCGTCTGGTAGACGGAGGGTTAAATAATTCGAAATTTAAAAAGGCATGAAAATGCGCGAAAAGCGTTCTAAAAAACGTTCTACATGGTGGTTTCTACACAATCTCAGGAAATACCAAATCCATTTAAACAAAAATGGCATCAAAATGATGGTGACAATCCTTGCTCCAACATAGGCTATGTTTTATGTCGGTGTCATTACCCCAAAGGGGGTGCAGAAGAAAAACGTTCTAAATTGCGGTTTTTGCGCTACGGAAGGGCCTAGAATCGTGAAATTTGGAATGGTAGTTATAAGATATCAATGATCTCTAAGGACATTTCCTAAAAAAATCGAAATTTAAAAGGTGGTCAAAATGCGCAAAAAGCGTTGTAAAAAAAGTTCTTAATTGCGATTTCTATGCAATCTTAGGAAGTACTGAACCGTTTCAAGTATAATGGTGTAAAAATGATTATGACTGATCTTGTCTAAAATAGACTATATTTTATATCTGTTTTCAGTACCCCAGAGAAGATGCAGGAGCAAAATGCGCGAAAACCATTCTAAAAACGTTCTAAATGCCGATTTGTCAGCAATATCTCAAGAAGAATCAAACTGATTTCAAAAGTAATGGTAGGAAATTGATGCTGACAGCCTCTGCTCTAACATAGACGCTATTTTATGCCGGTATCACCATCACCTAGACGTTGCAGGAGCAAAAAAGCGTTCTAAATTTCGACTTTTGTGATCGGTACGGACTAGCAACTTAAAATTAGGCAAGGTAGATATTTATTAGATATAAACGATCTTCAAGAACAGTTTCGAAAAAAATTGGAAATTTAAAAAGGGGTGAAAATGCGCGAAAAGCGTTCTAAAAACGTTCTAAATTGCGATTTCTACTCAATCTCAGGAAATATCAAAGCTATTTCAAAAGTAATGGTTGCAAATCAATGGTGACAGTCCCTGCTATAACATAGGTTATATTTTAGGTTGATGTCACTACCATCTGAGGGTTGCAAAAGCAAAACATGTTCTAATTTGCGTTTTTTGCACAACTGAGGGGTCTAACACTTTGAAGTACGGCATGGTATTTACTTACAAGATGCAACTGCTTTCTAAGAACAGTCGAAAGAAAATTCCAAATTTAAAAAGATGAAGTGAGTGAAAAGCGTTATAAATTACAATTTTTATGCAATCTTATCAAATACCAAACTGATTAAAAAAATAATGATGACAAATATTTGGTGATAGAACCTGCTCAAATATAAGCTATATTTTATGTCTGTGCCACTACCAGCAGAGAGTTGCAGGAGCTAAAAACTTTCTAAATTGCGATTTCTGTGATACTGAAAAGGCTGGAACTTTAAATATGACATGATAGTTACTTATAAAATATAAATACCCTCGAAGGACTGTCGAAAATAAATTCGAATTAAAAAGGGGTGAAGCGAAGGGGAGGTGCGAAAAGAATTCTAAAAAAGTCCTAAATTACTATTTCTATGCCATTTCAGGGAATATAAACCGATTATAAAAGTAATAGTTGCAAATCAATGGTAACAGTCTCTGATCCTACACAGGCTATATTTTATGCCCATGATTCTACAACTTGGGGTTTACAGGAACGACAAACGTTCTAAAAAAGGCCTTTAAAAGCTTTCTAAATTACGTTTTTGTGGAATATTAGGAAATAACAAACCAATTTCAAAATAATGTTTGCAAATAAATGGTGACAGTTCCTGTTTCAACATAGCCCTTTATGTTGAGAGAGGGTAGGACTTGGAATTTGACATGATAGCTAATTTTAAGATGTAAGAAGATGGTTTCTAAAAAACTCAAAACTTCAAATGAATACTGAAATGAGCGTATTAATTGAGCATAAAAGTTTCAAAATATTTTCTAAATTATCATTTATTTAGTTTTATTTTGTTTTATTAAGTTAAGTCTCATTTCTGCCTAATGCAGTGTAATAATGATGTTTAATCAAACTGTGTTTTAAATAGTAATTTTTGAATTATTCCTAAAAGTAATAAGTACCTTTTAATAAAAGACCTTTTAGTAAAATAAAATATTATCTTTTAATAAAATAAAAATTTAGTTAGTACCTTTTAATAAAAAATTAGACATATAAATATCATTTGGCATATTTCAAGTATTACGCGAGCGAAGCCGCGGGGTTTGCTAGTTTAATATATTTTTAGTGACTTGTGTTTAATGCATTGTATTTATTTATTTTATCTCCAAATACTTCAGTTTTCCTGCTTGCAGTATAAAAAACGCCGAGGCAAAATATACGTATATTATCTAATATACGTATATTATCTATACCTTTTATAATGTGGCCGCCCCTCCGGGTGGTTCCGATCCGACCCCTTGAGTGGGGGAGGCGACCGGAAGCTCGGCAGAGTTCGTTGTGTACGAATGCGAGGGGGCCGGATGGGGACGATTCGCCACCTCCAAGTGAGACTTGCGGTCGACAGGCCAAGAGTCCGGTGGCCACGGTTAGCGGAGGTCGTGCATGGGTGGACACGGTTTGCATGTTTCCGTGCTTCCACCCCCGGCAGCCGGGTTCTCTGGCCAAGCCGGGTAGCGACACTCCATAGTCTGATCCCAGAGCCGGCGGTGGCCGGGTGGTGACTCTGGGCAAAGGATAGCTAAGGCGATAGGACCCCATCCACCAATTGACTAAGAGGGAGCCTGAAGTATGAGTGAGGGCTTTGTAGTGGAAAGTCCTCGGTGCTCGCTAGTGACGACGGGGCTCGCGGGAACGCCATGCAGGGACTCCCGGAGCAACCGAAGGGCGAGGGTTTCGGACAGCGCCCAGGTTACTTTATGACTTGGGTGGCTCATCCCTCCGAGGACCTCAGCTGGAGCAGTTGGGAGCCGACCCTCAGGGTGGTAGGGTTTGGCGGTGCCCCCGTTGACCAAGGAGCGGTCGCGTGGGGAGGCCAGTATGGTTCTGGTTGCTCCATGTCGTGCCGTGACCCGTGGGAGGGGGTCGGCCGGCAGGTCCACCATCGAACGCTATTCCCGCAGGGAAACGGGCCGGAGGCTCGCCGGTAACGCGGCGGCTCATCGTGCCTCAGGTGAACTCTTTGTCCGATCCAGGTCCTCCGTGTCTATGTGGTACCGGAGTTTGCCTCGCCTGGTGATGAGGACCTAGAGGTGTCTCCACCTAACTTTCGAACGCACTAACAAAGGTAGCGGTCGGTCACTGCACGGGGTCAGGGGTCTTCGGGCCTGGGTACCCTCGACGGCCGTGAGGT
Source organism: Maratus speciosus (assembly GCA_963932465.1). Classification (NCBI taxonomy): domain Eukaryota; kingdom Metazoa; phylum Arthropoda; class Arachnida; order Araneae; family Salticidae; genus Maratus; species Maratus speciosus. The sequence continues at coordinate 186,834 of CAWVRF010000018.1, read as the reverse complement.
AAGGTAGTGGCGGGCGGGCTTCTGTCGGCCTCCGCTGGCTTCTCCGTTTTAGGATGGAGTCGAGTCGGTGGGGGCTGGCGGGACTCCGTTCCGTCCGACCCCCTAGCGAGGCGGAGTCTATTCCGTCTAGGTGGAGCTTTCCGTGCCCGCCTGGGGTCGCTAACGGCACCTAGTCTGGGCCAACTGGCTCCCGGCGCGATCCGCGAGGGGTTCCGTCGGTTGAGCCGGGTGGACTGGGCGAAAAGCCAGGAGCTGGGTCGCTTTACGGCCGGAGGGATTTTCCCCGTCCTCCCTGGTTTTCAAGCTAGGGGCTCCTCATTAACTTTCCGATTGGCTGGCCCACAAAAATGTCTCTGCCGGAAAATGGTATCTGATCTTGGGGGCCTGTCCGTAAATTAAATTCGGGTCGGGAAGCCTCGGTTCAGTCCGTGGGCCCAGCGTCATTATAGGCGTCTGGTTCCTGCGATGGCTTGCGGGGTCTACCGGCTCGAGTAACCAAGTTTAGGGACCACTTGGTTTTTCTAGCTGGGTGGTGAGGACTGTCGTGACGGCCGTTCGTCTCTTCTTGGGAATAGCCGTCACCGTGTGCGCTGGGCAGCGGTGTCGGTTTGACCGGAGTTGGCGCGGGGTTCCGCTCTGTTGGAGCTTGTCTGGCGGCGACCTTCGGGACGCGTCGCGGGGCTTGCTTCACGGGTGGTTCCTTGTGTTGACAAATGGGCCTGAAAAGGGCCTGGGACCGGAAGATGAACCCCTCATCTATACCTTTTATAATGCATACACAGAGACGTTTTTCGTATTTTTATGTATGAAAGTAACTCTTAATACGCATTATTTACAGTAGAGAAAATACAATTTACAGTAGGTATTCGGGCCATCTGACGACAACTGTAGTCTTTAACGATTCCGAAACTGGGGGATTTTGTGAAGGCCGTATAAGGCAGGCGATTGAGCTTGGGTTTGCTTCCACCATACTTTTCAGAAGCGCTAAACAGACAATATCCTTCAACTTAATGCAGATAATCTGCTACGAAATTATTTTCACTGGACGATGAAATTTCAACTCTTAAATTCTATGTGAATGTTTGAACGAACGTGTTGATAAGAGGTGAGATATTTCGTTAGGGGCTTGAAAATAGTCTTCCACTCCCAAATTGACCTGTAGCCTCAAAATAAAAATTACAAAAATAAATATAATAAATACGTTTCTCCCTAAAAGAGTTCATATTGTTTCAGTGTTTAATCTGTAGTACTTTCGGCAATGATTACTACTGTTAATTTATTATATTAATATACAGTACAGCCCTCATTATCCGCGCAGTTGGGTGGCAAGGGCACCGCGGATAACCCGAAAAAGACAGAAAATGGGGTGCAAGCTCGAAAAAAAGAAAATTCAACATGAAAACTATGTTTTAGTGTACAAAAACATAATAAAATGTTTAAAATACATACATATGCACAGTACAGCCGAAACTTTTGCTTTACGTCTAAATCACTAAAATAAAGAACAGCAAACAAGAAACAATGCCATACATACTGTACAAAAAGTGCTGAGTTGCACCTTTAAAAAAAATCAGTCACTTGTTTTTGCCTCTTCCTTTAGAAACACCTTTTCTATCTCAAAAACGAAGCTATTTTTGAAATGCTCCTCTGGAATTTATCATAATATTCTTAGTTAATTGTTAAATATTTTAATTGCTGTGCTTACGTTTAGTTAACAAAATCAAGAAAAAACATCAAGACTTTATAACTGATATTTTAAACATGGCAATCGAATCTAGAAATATTCTTCTATTACTTTCGAATAAATGAATTTTTTTGTTTATATTTATTAGTAGGGCTTACTGTATTTTCCTTGCTTAAATTTAAAAATTTCACTTAAAATTTGGCTTAAATTAGAAGAAAAAAAATATTTCGCTTTGCGGATAAACCGAACCGCGGATAATCGGGGCTCTACTGTATATTTATTATCTTTGTTCAAAAATTTTATCGCGCAGTTTTAATTTTTTTGGATACTACTTTTATTTATCCTACTGGTAACAGTCATTACGTTTTAATTATTATCAGGCTATAAAACGAATTATTGTTTCTTTCAAATCTAGTAAATAATAATAATTGAAAATGCAATTTTTCACATCGATACAAATAACTATTAAATTTTTTTGAAAAAAATGATATTGTAAAAGCATTAAAAGAAGGGGAAAGTTCAATATGCATGCAAAATACAAATCGGACAAGATTGATAAGTCCAGCTTGGATCATACGAGAGATCAATTGTTTTTCTAATTAACGATAAATTTTAAATCTGGCAACTGTACAAAATAAGTTTTTTTTCCTCTTCTTATTGTTATCTACGAATTTTCTAAAATACTTTAACTTAATTCCTTGTAGAACATTTAAATGTGAAATACAGATTCTCTTTGGAAGGTATTGGAAACCAGAGTTGCCAGTTTGGCGTCCATTGAGAAATTTGGAGTTAAACGAAAAATAAAGAATAGTATTTTATACGCTCTTCCCAAAAGTGTTCATATAGTTTAAGCGTTTTATCTGTAGTACTTTTGGTAATGATTACTATTGGTAATAATACAATAATATTTATTATCTTAATTTATTCAAAAATTGTATCCCATAGTTTGAAATTTTTAGGATACTGCTTTTATTTATCCTAATTGTAAAAGTTATTACATTATAATTTTTATCAAGCTATAAATCGAATTATTATTTTCCTCAAATCTAGTAAATAATAACAATAACAATAATAATTGAAAATGTAATTTTTCACATCGATGCAAACGACTATTAAAATTTCTTGAACAATAAAAATCAAAATTGATATTGCATAAGCATAGAAAGAAGTGGAAAGTTCTATATTATTAAATTAAAAAATGCGAGGTCGAATTAGAAAATTGATAAGATCTCTTTGGATCATCCGATAGAGCAATAGCATTTATGGAAAATCTGGGATCAAAGCATAGGGCACTGCGTCCATATGGGCATTTGGTACTCCCGAAGCTCCTGGGCGACTCGGACGTGTCATCCCCGAACTACACGAATTATTATCGTGGCGACATCCAATGGTGCATTGGGGCACAAACCAGAGAGATATGCACTGGGTAGTGCTTGGCCTTGGACGATTGCGGGGTCATGGCGGCCTTACACTACACTGTTAAAAGACCTTCGCGCGAAGGCATGTCTCGTCTGACTCTCCGCGCATTTCTGGGGTCCTCAGACCTTATAACGTTGGACGAAGGCCCACCACTTCGGGGTTAGAGATAGTTTTACCTTGCTTCGAAAAAGTTTATTATTTTTCTCTGAATAAAATATAAGTAAATAAATTTCTATTTGTTCGTGTAGCATTGAAATTATAATCACCACTTTTACATATCCCAAACAAGCACTATATTCACTAACTGTTTACACAATCTAACATTAAATGTCATTATAAAGAGGTACATCAATATTGTTGTAACAATATCGCGGTAATTATTAACTTGATTATGCTGCGTCATGCATAGAAAATACATATAGTAAACACAGTTGTGAATGCGAAAGCGAAGACTCACTTTTCTAACAATATACTCACTTGTCTTCTGTTCTAAAAATGAATTCCCCAGGAATGCACAATATAATCACCACTTTTACATATCCCAAACAAGCACTATATTCACTAACTGTTTACACAATCTAACATTAAATGCCATTATAAAGAGGTACATCAATATTGTTGTAACAATATCGCGGTAATTATTAACTTGATTATGCTGCGTCATGCATAGAAAATACATATAGTAAACACAGTTGTGAATGCGAAAGCGAAGACTCACTTTTCTAACAATATACTCACTTGTCTTCTGTTCTAAAAATGAATTCCCCAGGAATGCACTCATACTTCAAAGCGAAAGCTGAGTCCCCGGAGCAGTCATCCCTTGTCATCCGCTGTTCTACAGGGTAGCTACTAAATACTGTTACAAATATTCAGTCATTTTATTTTACAAATAGAAAATAGAAAATGATAACTACACTAATATGATGAACATCAGAGTTGATAGTTTACCGGGAAATAGTTTTACTCGAATTGACCGCCATCTTTATCGATTACCAAAAATAATCTCTTACACTATTGTCCGACTGCGGCACGAAACATTTTAAGAGGTAATCGGTATCATTCCCACAATATGGAAGTTTTGAGAGAGTCCAAACTTCTATGTTTGTTGCTATTTACTTTAGCCTCTAAAATCTCCCAGACGCAATAATCTAAAGGATTCAGATCCGGTGAAGAAGGTGGCCAATCTTCTTGCACGATAAAGTTCGGACAATTGACAGGGAGCGAAGCCTGTGTTGATTTAGCTCGGTGCGAAGGTGTAGAATCTTGCTGAAATGTCCAATTCTTTTTGAGATACAACCTGTTAGCATGTGGCAATAAATGTGTGGCAAATATGTCCTGTTTGTAATATTCACCTTGATTTTTATCCCTTTATCGATGAACTTCAAAGGCAATTTTCCATTGTTTGACACTGCAGCCCAAACCATAACAGAATTCTTGTTCTGAAAGCGTTTAACAGTTCGAAAGGTTTCAGGTATATCCGCTGAGGGTTGCTGAATATACGACATCATTTTTAGCATTATAACACTGTTCAGTGCAAAATAGCTTCCCATCAAAAAATATTATTCTGTCAACACTTTTCCTACTGTGCCGCTTCATCAATTTCTTCCTTCTTTGTAATCTTTTTATTCTTTGTGCAGCAGTCAAACCTTGAATTTTTCTTTTGCAATACGGGCAGGGCAATAACCCAGATCTTCATTTATAATAACTTGCATAGTTCTGCGACTGACGTTCTCTTCTGCAGCCATTTTATTTGGAGAACGTTGTGGATTTCTTCCCACCTTTTCAAGAATTAATTTGATACACTCTATTGTGCAAATTGAGCGTGGACGACCAGACCTAGATCGATCTTTAAATAGCTATTAGTATCTAATTATCGATATATAGTTCTATATATAAATGTTCCGTTAAAACCATGGCATTTTAATTACTTAAATTATTTACCTGCGGAAAATCTGCGATCAAAGAGCTGTTTAATCATCTTTCTTATGGCATCCCTCTTTAAAATAATTTAAAATATTTGCTTTATAAGAAAATTCGTCTGCACTAATAGAAGATTGCCAAACGCTAAAATAGAGAAATAAATTGTTTTACCAAAAAATTAAACTTAATTTGTGTTTTTTGGAGTATTACAGTATTTAGTAGCCAACCTGTAAAAGTGCAAGTTGCCTTAGTTGGAAGGATGTAGTAGTTATTTTTTTGCAGTTAGGAAACATTTTTAAAGTTTTAATTGTAGTTATTTGAACTGAATTTGACTGCCACTTTAAGGTCCTGATATAACCCCCAAATTTATTTATTGGTTGATAAAATATGGAACTATGCGTCTTGGATATTACCACTCTTAGAATAACTATTTTTTAGCTTACAGGCTATCAAAGCCTGAGAGCTTATGTGCCCGCCGGTTCTATATGTACGTACGCATGTACGTAACGCGATAACTCTTGATGGAAATATCCGATTTGTTTCAAAAAAATTTTCTAGGTTCATTCTGATAAGGCGCTTCCCTGATTAATTTTTGGGGTTCATTGGTTTGGTTAAGGATAAAGGGAGGAAAGGGGGGCTAGTACCCCCCCCCCCCTTAATTTAGATAAATGGGTTTTTCATGCAAAAATATTCTATTTGCTCCAAATTTGGTATACCGGTTTATTATGTTAAGAAGATTCCCTGATTAGATTTCAAAGCTCATTACTTAAGTATAAAGGGGGGAAAAGGGGGAAACCCGCCCTTAATTTAGATAAATGGGTTTTTCATGTTGAATTATTCGATTTGCTCCAAATTTGGTATACCGGTTTATTATGTTAAGGAGAGGCCTTGATTAGTTTTGGAGGTTCATTAGTTACATATAAAGGGAGGAAAGGGGGGCTAGCCCCCGCCCTTTAATTTAGATAAATGGGTCTTTCATGCAGAAATATGCGATTTGCTATAAATTTGGTACACCGGTTAATTATGCTAAGCAGCTTCCCTGATTAGAATTGGAAGATCATTATTATGTATAAAAGGGGAGAAAGGGGGCTACCCCCTTAATTAAGATAAATGCGTTTTTCATGTAGAATTATTCGATTAGCTCCAAATTTGGCATACCGGTTTATTATGTTAAGGAGATGGCTTGATTAGATTTAGAAGTTCATTAGTTAAATATAAAGGGAGGAAAGGGGGACTCGCCACCCCCCCCCCACCCCCCCTTAATTTAGATAAATGGGTTTTTCATGCAGAATTATTCGATTTGCTCCAAATTTGGTATATCGGTTTATTATGTTAAGGAGCTTCCGTGATTAGATTTGGAGGTTCATTAGTTAAGTATAAAGGGAGGAAAGGGGAGCTAGACCCCCCCCCCCCTTTAATTTAGATAAATGGGTTTTTCATGCAGAGTTATTCGATTTGCTCCAAATTTCGTATACCGGTTTATTGTGTTAAGGAGCTGCCTTGATTAGATTTGGAGATTTATTGGTTAAGTATAAAGGAGGAACTGGGCTAGTCTCCCCTTAATTTAGATAAATGGGTTTTTCATACAGAATTATTCGATTTACTTCAAATTTGATACACCAGTTTATCTTATATGGCTTCCTTCATTTGATTTGGAGGTTCATTGGTTAAGTATAAAATGGGGGAAGGGGTGCAATTGCCCCTCCCCTTAATTTAGATAAATGGGTTTTTATGCAGAATTATCTAATTTAGTTTAATTTTTTTTCTATGTTCATTCTGATAAGGAACTTTTCTGATTAGATTTGAAGGTTCATTGGTTCAGCATAAAGGGGGAAATGGGGTAGCGAATACACCCTTAATTTAGCGAAATGGTTTTTTCATGCAGAATTATCTGATTTGCTTCAAATTTGGTATATCAGTTTATTATGTTAAGGAACTTCCCTGATTAGATTTGGAGGTTCTTTGGTTAAGTATAAAGGGAGGCAACGGGGACTAATCCCTTCATTTATTTTTCGAGGGGCATTATTCTTTGAAATAAGAGTATAATATACAATTAGTGTGAATAGCCTGTGAGCTCAGTGCCATCAGTTTAACTGGGCAATTTTCTTTTTATTTCTAGATATACCGCCAGTATACCACAAAGGGGACAAGAATCAGAAGTTTCGCTGCCCATCAGAAGAAAAAGTCACCTTTCTGGATATCAGCCTTGGCTCCTTTCTATTTTTTTCTTTACTGTAAATATGTCAGATAGTGTTTTTTACGCCGAAAAGAAAAAACACTTTTCTTATTTTGTGGGAATTATTTTATTAGGAACTGGGATCAGGCTCCCTGCTGTAATAAGTGAGGTTCGGTAAGAACATATTTACAGCATAAATATCCTTATTACTATTTGCATGTAGAAGCTAGTGCAAATTTAAAAATGATTCTGTCTCTGCAAGTAACGTTGGCAATTTCTCAAAAGATAAGAAAATCTATTTAATGATTCTTTGGAGATGATAATTAGCAGAACGAATTGCAGCTTCAGAATTCCTCCAAAGTCCGGAGAAGTTCGATGGATTTGAACATAGGCTTCAACATCAAGGGACGAAGGAGGTAATCAAGCTTAACCTCTTCAGTTCCGAAGCTAAAATAATAATAAAAATGTTTATTCCTTGGTTTTTTCCAAACAAAATGACATCGTAAATGACAGAAAAAATATCTTTTCTGAAATTGATCCATTAGGCGCTTAGTAAATTAGGTTAAAAATATGGATCTATAACTGCAAACCCCCTTAAAAACATCAATTTAATAACCATTAACCTAAATTAATGCAATGACAGATTTAAGAGCTTTAAACAAGTAAATAATATGCAAATCCTCAAAATTTTCATTGAAAAAGATTTAAGTTAAATATGAAAATTTCTCACTTTCTTTGTCATACTGTCTTTTGGGCGTTTTTAGGAATTTTGCAAACTCAGGTGAAAATAACATTTATTTTATGTGGAAATCAGCTCAGATGCTGGCATTTATTCATTTGCTTTGAATACAAAAAACATTCAGCTATTAAAAAGTGACGTGAAAATGTTAAAAATATCGGACATTTTAGTTTTTATAAGGAAAAGAACAGAGATCCCCGTACGGAGACCCAGGGACTGAAGAGGATAATTCCATTCCTAATTTTAAAAAGTTTATTCCTCATATAATCACAGAATCTTGCAATAATTTTAGACAAAAATAACATTTTAAAATTAATGGCGAAATTTTGCTTGATTATCAACGTCATCCCTGTTAAATCGATGCTATGGGTATGATAGTTTTTTGGACCAAAAATTCGTCATAAGCTTATCAATAGAAATTTTGAAGTTTTTAATTTTTAATACTCTTCAAAACATTTGTTAACAAACACGAATGAGAAATAACTGGCTGAAAACTCAATTCGAAAAAGGAAGGTTGTTCTAACATTCACTAACATGTTGAAATTTTGGAATAATTTTTATACTTTTCTTTTTAAAAAAAATAGTCATGTTTCTAGTATTTTAAGTAAAAAACAGAAGAAAAGATACATTTTACCTGAAAATAATTTTTATTCATTGTGGTGTTTAGCTACCTTTCATCATCGCCTTATAAACAAGAACTTTCGGCTTTATTGAATTTGCACAAGTAATGTGACCTTTTTACTTTCTTCTATCTTCAACAGAAGAAAGAATTGTAATCGAAATTTTTTTCGACTTCCGGTTTTCGACGGATTTACATGTATTAGGGGTCAGAGACACCAAAAACATGCTTATACAATATGTCTGACTGTCTGTCTGTCGCCATTATATCATTAAAAAGTATATGAAGTAGAATTGAATGCAATTATTTGTGCATGTTTTTGGCTATAGCCAGCAGGTCCTCCTTGTATTTGGAAATATTACGCGGGAAAGGGGCACTGTGATAGCGATTTTTGTATAATTTTCTCGATTTTCCATAGTTCTATTGTCCATCGGCGGCTCGTGCAGCGACGGGAGATCGCGTCCTGCTTTGGGGACTTAGACTGAAAATCTCTTACTAGAAATCTGATATGTAAAGGGTTACCAGATTGGCGCTTTGATCATATCAGGCGTGACATTTTCATCCCATCAACATTTATTTCATTCTTCTCAGTTGATTAGCAAAACTTTTTGTAAATGTTGTAGTAAGCCAATGGCTTGTAATAAATAAAAATACCCCTACCATCCATTATATCTTTTTACTCTTATTGTGTAGTTATTTTAAATCACCTGCAAAATGTATTTTTAAATAATTAAAGGTAATTTGGTGAAAGTCCATGTAAAGTTTTATTTATTTCAACAGAAGGAACTACATATTATTTAATATAATTCATTTATAAAATACACGCCTTTATTTAATATTCTATTTTTATTTGTTTTGTAATTTCCTATGTCAATTACATTACTATTTTATTTTTGACAGGAATATACGTATATTGTTCAGGTAAATTCATTATAAATATCTAAGGAAAATAGTTTACAGGAGCCTTTCATAGTAACACGTGTTTCACAATAACAAGAAATGGAAATATATTTGAACGCCAAAAAGTAATAGCCAATTTAACATGATGACATATAGCAACTTCTGTAACCCTGTACAAGTTTTTTAGTAAGAGATTTTCATTCAAGTCCCCACGCATGAGCAGTTTCTTATTCTTGCTATAACGGCGAAAATGCGAAAAGCACAAACTCAGATATATGGTTATGTCCATTTTCAAGCAGAAAATTTGAAACGCTCGATCGTGGCCACAACCATCTAGAGGTAACAATTGCTGACCGTCTATTAACATTCATAACCATTTAGAAGTAGCAAAATATGAAGGTTTATACGTTCATGGACACGAAAGAGTTAAATCTGTCATATCTGGGTTTTAAAAATTGTGTCCCTGCTTTCCTGAAAGTCATTGGAATGTTGATTCTCGTAAACGCTGTCCAGTCAATCAGGGTAACTTTGAACCACGGGGTGTAACTTTGCACCACCTCCTATTTTTCAATATTTTTGACTCTAAAAGACTAAATAAACTCCAGAACTGTGCTTCGTTGACAAGGTTCTAAACTGGGATTTCTACTCTTTATTTTGGAAAATAAATTAGCAACATTATGCGCAATTAATTGCATCACCTAACTACTTTTGTAAAGCACTGTTTTCAAGTTAATTTTGAATGCTGTTTTGAAGTTGTTGTAATCCAATTAAATTTTCATAGTAAGTAACAATATACTCATTTATAAGACATATTATTATCTAAATGTTGTAAATGTGTTAATATTTTGTGATTATTCATTTATTAATAGTTAATAAAATGTAAAATAAGAAGGCACTAACATTTTACAACATTTTCAGGATGAGAACTTTGAGTTATACTGATGCTCAAGAGTTATATGGCTTTGAGTTATACGGCTCAGAGTTATACGGCTCAAAGTTATACTGATGCTTATAATTTACTAATTATAGGTGCTACTGTCAAAATTTTCTCATATTTGCACGTATATCTTATATAAATGCCGAAAATGAACATTAGACATAACATGTAAATATTTTCACAAATATATGTAAAATACATAAAATCCATTTAAAGGCGTTTTTCGGGGCGGAGCTACTCAAATTTGACATGTCATACATTCGACATTTTTTATTCTTCTTTGAATAATACTAGTACTAGCATGTATTACTGTAATTATGGATATATTATTGAGTTAAAACATTGAATATTATTTTCCACTGCATTTTTATGTTTTATATGAACAATAAACAGGTTTTTTTAATTTCTAAATGTTCATGGTTCTCTTCTTCCACTTTTCTTACGCCTGATAACTGTTGTAATATCATAAATTATACAATTCTTGTGATGTTGGGAAATTTAAATTCGCAGTCTTTACATATCTGAAAACATTTTTTGGTGTTTAAAGTTGACCTGACTACAATACGTTTTTTTAATGAATTATTTTACATAAAAATTTATCATATGGTGCAAAGTTACCCTAAATGGTTGGATAACTTTGAACCAGGCTAAAACTCTATTTTTTATTGCTTTTATCCTTATTATTCCTTAATTTTTGATAGTCAAACGATAATTTAGGATCATTTCTTCACTTTTATGCCCCTAGTTGCGACAATATTCTTCAAATAAGAGTGTGGCATATGAAAATATAGAAAATGCGGATCAAAGTTACCCTGAATGATTGTATTTCTTGTAAATGTCTGACATTACATGAATTTAATACTTTTTATTTTTTTTTTCTTTTTAAATTTAACAAAATATTCACATATATACAATGAACATTATATCTTTTAAATATAATTGCAAAAAGTAAAAAAAAATCCCTGTCGGCTCGGCCTACAGGCCCAGGTAGATTTCAAAGTTAAGTGCTATTTTCAACAGCTGAAACTAAATCATGATTAGAGATAAACCACTTTAACAATTTTATCTGACCGCGTTTAACGAGTTTTAATTTCATTTTTATATAAGAGCTCGTTTTATCAGAATCATGTTAAGGCGGTATCAAAATAATACTTTTCTATGCTCAACAACTCGAAATTTTCTGGAATGTTTTCAGATTCATTTTTAGAAGAAAAATTATAAAACTTGCTGACGTGATTTTTGGAGAGACTTATAAGCGATCTGTGTTTTTATTTTTCGTTCAATTAATTAAAACTTGATTTATAAACAATTATTTTCTTAGTAGGACACTATTTTTCGTTTTTAACACAATCACTTCGAGAAATTCGGTTCAAAATGCCAACTTTGACACCATTTTTTGAAATATATTTTGTCTCTATCGAAAATTCGACCATTACGGTGCATTATATAGTTTCTGAAGAAAAGAATGTATCAATTGGTAGCGTTTGAGAGCAAAAATGAATTTAAAAATGATTCAGAAAATAAGCAGTTTGGATTTAAATACACCCTTAATAAGATGATTTTTTTCTTCAATCGCTTTGTACTTTTAATTTGTTTTTGCTTTAAAAATTGGTTCTATTAAAACCTTGTCAATTTAAATGTTGTAGATAATATTAAGAAGATATATAATAAATTCATGCAGATTTTATATTTTGTGAACTGACGAAGTTATGGATTTTCTTCTTCTTCAACCCACCCCTCCCCCTTTTTGTTTTCGTTTTAATTTTTTTGCGTTACGAATTGGTCCTATCAAAAACTTGTCAATATGAAAGTTGTAGATAATATTAAGAATATTTATAATAAGCTTAATTGGATTTTATAACTTGAGAATTGACGAAGTTACGAATTTTTTTCTCCCTAAAACCCTGCTTTTTTTCGCCCCTTGAGCACATTTTTAATTTTATCAAAAATCTGTGATACATAAAATTTTGGACTTATTTTTAGAAGTGATAAAAACTTTAAACTGATTTGATATGTACAAAAATTAAGAAGTTATGGGTTTTTTTCGGTTTTCACAAAACCCCTCCCTATTTCCATCCCCTTGGTTCGATTTTGCCCATTAACGAACTTGGGCGAGATTTTCTGCCCCTTGATTTTATGTATGAGTTTGGAAGAGATTTATGCAGAATTACGGAAGTTATCGTGTCCATAAAAAAGTGATATATATATATATATATATATATATAGATAGATAGATAGATAGGTAGATAAAATTTTTTACTGAGGGTGGTTTTGGGTTCTAGTGGTCATGATCGGTGTAGATCTGCAAAAATTTTTCAGAAATTCCAAGATAAGAGCGATCGCAATAGGTAGCATTTCATACGAAATCTACCTAAAAGTATTTCAATTTAAAAATAAGAAATTGATACAATAAAAGCGTCGATAATTTAAAAAATATAAACATCAACGCATACATCTGTATAAATCTTGTTGTTATTGAATATTGTTAAAGACTTTCCCATCTTTCGACATATATTATAAAAAAGAACTTAATAAAGAAATAAATTTCAGTCAAGCAAAGACTACAACCTACTACTATATGCATAAAAACATTCAGTATATATACACATTTTACTATAGGAAGGGGGGGGGGGAGAACATCAGTAAGAAGTAGAAAAATATAATGATACAAAAATTTCTTTTAGTTAATATATTAAATGCAAATTACCAGGAAATAATAAAGAAATTATTAGAGAAATTAACATTATTCAAGATACATAAAAGTTATAAAATATTTAATAGTCACCAAATGCTTCAGGATCAGGAGCAAGTTGTTTGTCTTTAGAATTTAACATTTTACAAGCCATTACTAATTTTGTAGCTGTTTGTAATCCAAGCCTATTTCTAAGTTTGTTTTGAATCATGCTGAAATTGGAAAAAATACTTTCAATGCATACTGATGAAGCTACACAATGTAAAAGATGACATGCAAAACTTGAAATATTTTCTAAGTCACTGTATCTCTTTAGTGATTCCCACCATTCTGCTGCAAGGATCATATTATAAAATAATATGTTCCCACCAGTCCATAATATGTTTTATAACCCATAAACATACCCATACTATGTTTTATAATATGTAAAGTTACTTACATATTATAAAATAGTATTTTATTATTAATAAATAATGTAGGAATATAATTCTATAACATCATAGCAAAGATTTTATCTGTCAAACATATGGAAAATCAGCAGATTTTCATTTTGTCTAATTTCGTCCGCCATCCTGGACCTTTTACAAAAAAGTGGACAAAATAGCAACCCTGTTTTTAGGACATTTTTAGTAACACTGATAAGAAATATTCAGAAAAAGGTGAATTTGTTTTCCGTTTCAGAGATATGTGTGTTCAAATATATCCCATTATGTTATTTTATTGCCTTTTAAAGTACTTTGTTTCTACAGTCTAATGATCCTGAAAGTGAAAAAATATTTGCTACTTATAATACATCTAGGCGCCAATAAGATGTGTTTGTCCATGTAAAAATTGCAGCACAACAGCGCCACCTGTTGGGCGATTTACACCAAAACATGATCAGCACAAATTCATATGAAGGACTATTTTAACAGTTTATACTTTTTACAGGGTAAGGAGAAAGCAGAAATAGATATATATATAGATAGAATAATACAAGGTTCATACACATTTCTTTAAATAAAAATCAAGGACTCTCAAGGACCAAAATTTAAAAAAAATGTAAAGACCTACAAATTAAATAAACTAATAAATTATACTATGCATTTTTTAATAAAGGGCTTTATTATTGTAAATACAAGTTTTAAACATTTAAATGGCCAGAAAAGGGGGGGAGGGGTTCAGAGTGTGGCAGTAGAAATTTAGAAAATTTTAAAATAAAAATACAGCAGATGAAAAAACTAGTCGGATGTGCCAATCCCAAAACTTTCTTTTATCTCATACATATTTTCATATCAGCAAGTCAACTTTTGTCGTTTGCTAATAATTTGATTAATTTAAAAAACCTGTACTTAAAAAAAAAAAATGGAAACAGTGTACAGACATAATATTCAAAATAAAATTTCACACATAACCTGGATGAATCGTGAAACTTCACTTCTTAAATAAAACTTCACTTCTTTTACAACAGATTTTGTTGCTATACACTGAATGTGCCAAACATTGCTCCATAGTACAAACTTTGTTTATATTGACGTTATTAAAGAAAAAGAAAGCATATTTAGGTATCCTTAAACATTCGTAAATGAAATGAGTGTTATATTAAATAAAATTTTCTATTTTCTGCTAGTCAACTTTTGTCGTTTGCTAATAATTTAATTAATTAAAAAAAAACCTGTACTTAAAAGACATAATATTCGAAATAAAACTTCACTTATACTTCTTTTACAACAATTTTGTTGCTATGCACTAAATGTTACCCTTTGAGCGCGCCTTGTGACTTTTATAATTATTTATAATTATTTATAATTGGAATAAGCCTAGGGGGTCTTCTCCACACTAAAAAACTAAAAAATGTTAAATTTTCCTCTAAATACTGTAATTAAATTTCTTATATCGATTTTAAGTCTAAAGTATTGTTTTAGCCCTTTCGGGACCGACGTCTCTTACACAAATTTTATTCGATTGGCACGACTTTTTTAAAGGAAATTAACTTTGCTTTAAAAGTCACGAAAATGCTCTAATTGAATACGGAAAATATAACTTTTTTTATAACTGGTAGCAAAAACATTCTGCGTGTACATTTTGAAGGTGCATATATGCGCTCATGGTCCTAAATGGGTTAAGATACCAAATTTCATGTTTTAAACATGAAAGTTCCGTATATATAAATACAGAAAAGTTGTGCATGCCTATATTTAATGTTTTCATTTAAATAATGTCCGCAGAATTGCAGAAATCTATGTCAAAGAGGGAATTAATCGGGACCGAGAAATCTTTTCGCCGGGGACAATATTTTGCTTTAGGCGAAATTTACTCCTTGCTTATCATTCTCCAGGATGAGAAGGGGGGAAGATTAGGAGGGGAAAATAATCTAATTTTCCAGTTTGTATAAGTTTCCAAAAGTCAGATTAAAATGGATAAAAATCAAAAATTGCATAGAAGCTATTGATTAAAATAGAACCATTAACATTAAATAACCACTTTATGCCATACTTGCCAACTTCCGACCAGCGCAGCGTTCTCGCTGCCACTCGCCATAGCGCCAAATCAAGACAAAATGTTTCATTTGGCGAGTAAACGGATGATTTGACTCGCAATATTGCGAGTGCTCAATTTTTGCTCATCTTTTTTTGTGTGTATGCGTATCAGTACAGGCGACACTCTTATTTACAGTACTGAACGATTGATGCCACTTATCATGTTCAGCCGTACCGTATCATTTATTATATTTTTGGAAATACTAACCCAACACCAATTCAATTTAGCATCAGTCAAAGACAGAGTAAGCAAAAATGTTATTTTAGTGTATGTTAATGTGCCCAACACAACAACAGTACTATTTTGAAATTGCCTTTGAAGTATGGGGTTCAATGAAAAGCCGAAGAATTCTAGAAAAATAAAGTTTTTGACACATTATGCTGTTTATATTTTTAATTCTTCAGAATTCATTGAATGTAATATTTTGAAATCCTGAGCTAACTGTGATTGGAAGTTTTATTTCATGCCATTTTATTAAGTTAAATCAGATTTTAATATTTTTTCTTGATCGCGCAAGACATTTAGAATATAGTTTTTTTTTTTTTTTTTTTTTTTTTTTTTTGTATCTGTAGCGGATACTTAAATTTAGCTGAATAACTGATCTATGAGCAGTTGCAAAAACTTAGGCTAATTTAGAACACACTGAAAAAAAGTGGGGATGCATTAAGCGGTTAAATATCGAATTTTCTGTGTTTCTCAATTAATTTAATTTGCGATTTTTTTTTTTCGTTTGGCGACTGTTTTTTATTTCTGATTAGTCAAATTGCTAACGTTCGTAAAAAGTCAGCGAGAACCCTGCTTCCCACTTAACTGTCGTAAAATGCGAGTTAATTTAAACCAAGTCAAACATGTTCCGAACCAGAATTTTTTTTTTAAGAAATGATATCAAACAAGTTCTACGTAGAAACGGAAAATTATATTACTGATGATATACCTAAAATATTTTCCCGTTAGAAACCTGTTTAACCTGGTTTAAATTAACCCGCATTTTAGGGAAGTTAAGCCGAAAGTTGGCAAGTATACTTTAAGCACAAAAATTAGTTGCTTGATATATTAGTCGTATACGGAGTCCGTCTTAGACAAGGTATACTGTAATTATTTTTTCAAGGTACTTTTGACTGCGGTGTGTTAGTAACTGATATTCCAAAATTAAGTATGCGTTTTTCATAAGTTTCATCTATAAAATATTAAATTAATATTTTAAAAAGTCATTAATTTTCCTTTATTTTTTTTCGTCGAAGACAGTATTCAGCTTTAGACTAAATTTACTTCCATCTTGTTATTCGCTACGATCAGTAGTGCCGTTTCGGGAGACTAGAAGAGCAGAATAATAAAATTTTCCAGGTTACATCAGAAGCCAAAAGTCATACTGAAAGGGAAAAAAAAAATCAGAAATTGCACAGCTAAAATAAATTATTAGACTTGACTAAATAGAAACATTATCATTAAAAAAAACTGTTTAATCACAAAAGTTAATATATTTATCAATAATAATCCCTGAAGATTCGTTATTGCTACATTCTATGGGCACATTTATTATTAATGAGTATATTGGCTAATTTGAAAAATATATGTAAGAGTTGGGTTGGGTTGATTTTTGACGGCCAATTATCAACACGAAGGATATAGGCCCTGAAGGGGGGGGAGGGTGCCCTCCGTGGGGGTCTTTCTAAGGGAACCTAACCCGTATTTACGCATGGAAATCCATGGTTCCACGAAAACTCTGAACGATTAGGCCGATGGGCGCGATTAGAAATATATGTAAGAATAAAACTAAATTGCTCGTGAAATGTGCAATCAAAATAAATTTTTGACCCCCTGCCCTTTCCTCCCAAAAATGTTTTAAATGGTTTCGCTGGTTGAATTAGACAGATTTCAGTATTATACAGAGGCCGCCTTAAACATGATTATATACAGACTGCAATTATTTTTAACGGTGAATTTTTCTGTGGTGTTAATAATGTATGATTATATACCTGTGATTTATTCTGTTGAACTGAACCAGGTTTTAGGCCAGATGTATAATCATTATACTAACTATAACATAACTATAATCATTAAGGTTAGCTGGGTGAAAAAGTTCCAGCAGGTTCGTCCGGACTAGTTCTGATGGTAGAGTACTGGCGGCTTCAGCCAGGAGATCCCTGGTTCGAATCCTGGTCCGGACATTATTCGCCCAGTTGTAAATTTACATCTAATATAATATTATGTATCCCAAAATGAAGGTGAGATGAAAAAACAATACGTAAGCATTTCATTGATGTTTTTTTTTTTTTTTTTTTTTTTTTTTTTTTTTTTTAATATATATATAGAAATAGGGATAAATATTATTTTACAAATCTTATTATATAAAAAGTTATCTAAATTAAATATATTTTATAAAATATATATTTAATAAAATTTAACGTATTTTTTATTATATAAATGAGTGTTTTCATTTCCTTGTAGGGATCTACTAAATATATATATGTATGTATTTTTATTTCAAATTATTAATTTTAAAAAGAATATTTGCCAATATGTTCTTAAAAAACTGTTCTGAAATATCAATTTAATAATAATAACACTCCTTAAAAATAACTTGCAAACGACAAAAAATTAAAATTAATTTCGAAAAACTTGAGAGTTATGCCTTCAGTATTTTAAATGATAAACAGGCGAGGAAAGTAGGGGGGGGGGGGGAGAACGTAACATCGAAAAGAATACCGATCCAATCTCGTGTTAATCCTTTACACTCTTTGAGGTTTATTGTTTGTAAATATTGGAATACTTTTTGGCTACCACTATCTTCTTGGTAGCGTTATTGAAAAAGTTGTAAATATATATAACGAAGGCTATTGTGCTGAGATAATGACAGCCACTTCAGAAATTATTCCATTAATAATGGTCATAATTTTGCCGAATCACACTTATCAAAAGAATGTAAAGGGTTTACCTTCCGACTCCTTAAATAAATACACACACACATATATACCCATTATAAACCATTACAAATTATCAATAAAATTTGTGAAATATATATATATTGGGTTCGTTGTACTGATATAAAAATATAATCATTTATCAAAATACAAATGAACTACTGATTTATAATGAGTACAATAAATAAAAATTCAGCATAATCTTTAGAAATGAAGAAAAAGAAAATTCTTAATGATTATACACTTATTTATATTACCTTCAATGTTGACACCTGTCAAAAATGTCATTCCCGTCCAAAGGAAATAAATCTTAACTTGGTAGTTCCAAGTAATGCTGCCAGTTTACAAGATTTTTTTAAATTAGAAATATCTAAGAGAACTTCCAACCAGTAATATCAGCTTTTTTTTCATCACGGAATGACTAAATATCTGTCAAGAAATAAAAGTTTACTTTTTGTAAAATTTGGAATAAAAAAATTCACTAAAAGCAGTATGCGATGTTTAATGCTGCCATCTATTGTAAATTGTATGAACATAAAAATTACAGTGTAACATAAATAATTTAATCTTTCTATTGTTTCTTTCTTTTTTGCCTTTGACCTCCGTAAAATTAGCATTGCATGAGTGAAATTGTATAAACAATAATTATTTCAGCCTTTTAAACAGTAGTATCGTTGATACCTCTATAAAAAAGCTGTTTGGAAAAGTCAATTTATTAATGAAAGATAGTTATTCAGAAAATTGAGTTATTTATCACTAAAATAAAAAATTAAGGTACTTTTCGGTTAGCCGGGCGCCAGTGTTATATATACAGATTTATATGCAGACATATATGTAAATATACATATATATATACACATATACACATATTGTATATATACTCACATATATATATGTAAATATATATGTATATATACATACCTGTATATGTATATAAATCTGTATATATAACACTGGCGCCCAGCTAACCGAAAAATACCAAAATTAATTTAGAACATGACTTATTTATGCAATATTTCAATAAAAGTTATTCAGTTAGTAAAAAATGTCATTCCCCTCCAATGGAAAAAAAAATCTTATATCGGTAGTTCGGAGTAGTGTTGCCAGTTTACCAGATTTTATTTTTTTAAATTAGAAATATCTAAGGGAACTTCCAACCAGTAATATCTGCTTTTTTTTCCCCCACTGAATGCCTGTCAACCGGTAAAAGTTTATTTTTCGAAAGTTTTGGTAAATATTTGGAATAAAAAATCCACTAAAAGCAATACTAGTCAAAAGGTTTCTGTAATACTTTTCAACTTTCAGGCTTATATAAGATGTTTGGTGCTGCCATCTACTGCAAATTACGTGAATACTAAGATCATATTGTAACATAAATCAGTTACTTAATCTTTGTATTGTTTGTTTCTTTTTTACTTTTCATTTCAAAAATTCTAAATTAACATTGCATGAATGAAATTGTATAAAAAATAATTATTTTAGCCTTTAAAAAAATAGTATTGTTGAAGCGTTATGAAAAGCTGTTTAGAAAAGTCAATTTATAATTGAAAGATAAACATTCCGAAAAAAAAAAAAAAAAAAAAAAAAAAAAACTCATTTTTGGCAAAAATTAAGAATTCATTTAGAACAGGAATTATTCCTACTATATTTTAAACAATAAACAGAGGAGATAGAAAAAAAAATCAGCATTATAAATTATTCTGTTCCATAATCTTCCAAGTACATTGTTTTTTATAAATTTGTAACATTAATTATGTGCTGCCATCTATTATCAATATACTTGAGTAGAACTAACCTTTTTCTTAGGTACGGGTCTTGAAATCTTTTGTCTGACATCGTTTGCCACTAAAAATTCCGAAAGTAATTTTCGCCTAATTTAATCGCAAACTTTCTATAATTAAATAAAGCTACCTTTTCTACATTGAATGGTGGTACAAGCTGCACATGCAACATTTCAGCTTATTTTTTAGAATGGTTTTGTAGTTATCCCTTAAAAACTAGCAAAACTACAGTTTCAGGTTACGCTAGAGTTAATAGAAAGACTAATTTTATATATTTAAAAAAAAAAAAAAACTATAAATAAACACAAAAAAAATTGAATTTTTTGTCCAAACACGCAAATGATTTATTTCGTATTTTGCTAGTAGTGATAGTAAGTCCCAATGAAAAATCCGAATGCGTTTTTAGTAGAACAGGTTCTTTTCAGCTCCTATATGTATCTTTCGGAGCTATTTTTTCCCCTTTATCCTTCTCTTTTTCACTTTTATTTTATTTCATTTCATTTTATTTTTTATTGGTTTAATTAATTTAGCCTTTAAATATGGTAAATCATGTGCAGTTTTAAAAAGTTTCTTGCGCGTTTTTAATTTGGCTCTTTTAATACATTATTATGAATAAACAGATGTACAGAATTTATACTTGTTTGCTGTACAATCGTCCATATAGGACATCTTACAGAGAGCAAAAGAGTTACACTTAAACAGACTTTTGACACTTAAAACACTTTTTGAATTTTATATTTTTATTTGTTGTTTCTTTAGTCTATAACAGCCATTTTTAAAGAAATGGCTAATCATACGAGTGCTGAAAGAAATGGTTGTACAAGAATTACGAATCGGATCCATTGTAAGCACGTGTAAATATATATAATTACCAAAATTAAAATAAACTATTGATTTATAATGAGTATACTAATAAATAATACAGTACAATCCGTACAAAACAAAAAGAAAAATTATAATGATTCGAAACATATTTTTAATTTTCAGTTTTATCCCTATGACAACAATTTCTTTCCTGTTGTCAGAAATCTTATATTTTTATTTATGAAAAGTGTTAAGATTTCAGCGCATATTTTTTCTTATTATAAATATCTAATAGAATTTCCAATCATTAATTTTGCCGTGATTTAATAAAGGAATGTCTATCAGTAAATAACATGAAGACTATTATTTGGAAAAAATCCTTATGGATATTTTGGAAAAAAAAAATCACAATAGACATAAAGCCAACACAATATGTTTCTATATGTCCTTCGGTTCTGCCATCATTTAGTGATTTATTGAGTATCAAATCATATGGATACATAAAGTGGATCAAATCATACGCTTTCATGATATTATGATTATTTTGTATTCAGCCGTGATATTCAATGTTAATACTGTGTGAATAAAATTGTATGATAAATACAATTAGCCTTTTAAAAATAATTATCTGTAAATACAGTTATTAAAAGTTGTTCTGCAAACTCAGTTTAACCCTTAACAGGAAACGTGAAAATCCCGTGCACAAACAGAACACTTAATAATTTACCAAATAGTGAATTTAAACATTTAATCTTTAATAGTAGTAATGCATTAACAGGACCATTTTTTTAATATAACAGCATAAAAATAAGTTTGGAATGTCGGAGAGAGAAAGTATTAAGGGCAGATATGTAGAAGCAACCATCTCACAGAAGGTACGTTTCCGGTTAAGAGCTAGTAACAAAAAAAAAAAAAAAAAAGTTTAATAATTGTTTAATGTTTAATAAATGATTCATTAAATGTTAATAATGACTTAATTATAAAGTAAATTTAGTACTATTTGACCCATTACTGCGATATTTAAAATATTAAACAGGAAGGGGGAGTGGGATTCACCATCAAAAATCATTCTCGTCGATAATTTTGTTTTACTGTAGCATTAACCCTTTAGGGCGGGCGGTGTCCACAAAAAAGGACACCTAATTTTAATAGTACTGGCACCCAGAATATTTAATTAAAAAAATTTTGTTTTATAAAGTACAGGGAAATAAGCTAGTTTTTATTTTACTAATAAATTCGTTTCCAATTTCCGGTGACAGTCCATCATTTCATAATTTAAGAGTGTTCTCAAATCAAAAGGGCAACTTTCTGACATAAGTTTTAATTTATTTTTGTTCGAAAATGCATGAAACTAGCTGGTGTTGTTGTTCAGAAACTATGTCATCGAGCTATTTTTTTTTTCATTTTTTTGCAAACACAATAAATCTCTCAGAAAAGAGCGTCAAAGTGGACGTTTTGAACCGAGTTCCCGCGCGAACCGAGAATAAGCTCTCAAGAGCGGGCGAAAACGAGTTTGTCACGTGATCAAAAACGCTTATAACTCAATAGGTAATGGATGGATCAAAAAATGGAAAAAACAGTTCAATTCCAAATCGATTCCATGGCCAGGCTTTCTAATTTTATATCTTTTCGTTAAAAAATGAATTTGTAAATGTGTCAAAACGTTTTGGGCTTGTTGGGCAGAGCAGTTAAGAACAGCCTTAAAGAATAAAACAATTACTCCGCACCAGAAAGAGTTATAGAGGATAACTTAATTTGGTGCTGCCATCTATAATCATTATTTATGAATAGAAATTACTGCTTCTTCTGTTCTGGAGGTCTTCAAACTATAGCCTGAAAATCTTTCCTACCACAAATCGTGGAATGTAATCTTCAACAAAATGAAATTGACTTTATAAATACTCCATTTAAAACGTCAAATTCCCCTTTGATTAGGATATAAAAATATAAAAACATTCAAAAAGGCTTCACTAAAATGCATTACTAAAATAGGTGTGACGAAATATACAAATGGTTTTCAAAATTAAAAACACTATATGTTAAAAGTATGTATAAAAGGCACCCCAAGCGGTTTCTGCTAATCCTAAGCCATTGTGGAGGAGAAAAATTGATGGAGAAAAACCCGACATTGACTAATATGCAATGACAGAAAACTTCTTCCAGATAACACAGGCGGTCGAAACCATTAATAATGATTAACTCTTAATAATGATTAATTATTCAATCACAAAAGGCAAATTTAATTACTGAAATAGTGATATTTGGATGGCCCATGTGCCGCGTTTTTTCTTAACGTGCAAAATTATGTTTCCACATTGCTAAACGAACCAAGATCAGATAACACAAGTACTAAAAAAATGAAATACGAAACTCGAATACTGATTTTAAGTAATAGAAATTCCAATAGAATTCGAATAAACTTTATTTACACAAAATTTAAAATTAAATTTGCCGTAAATGCTAATTAACTTAAAGATTGATTATCACATGTCGCATATTTTTAGTGAAAATTCAACTAAAAGGTATAATCCTAAGAAGCGGAAGGACTAGAATTCTCTTTTAAAAAGGCCCAGGTGGAAATAACCTATTTGGGTTCTACTTTTAAAAGGTAAGAAATATATTTGAATATAATCAGGGGTCATTCATGTAATAATAAAAATTACTTTATTTTCTTTTTCCTCTATACCGTTTGTAGCGCTCTTCCAAGGGAAGGCGCAAGTACGTGACAGTTGCTTTGAACTAAGTGCAGGATCTGAGTCAATCACTTGCTAATGACGCATTTGTTACGCACTTTTCAGATGAACGTTTTTTATCATCAATATTAAAAATTAGTTTGCATACTTGAAATGTAAATAATGTACAATTTAGAATTTCCATATCAGTATGTGACAAAATACATATGTAACATTAACTTAAAATTCATGTTCTAATTATTTGTGGGGGAAAAAAATCTATTTAATGTATCCGGGCACTTAAAGACAATCTTTTTATATTATAAGATTATTATTTTATTTAGTATACATATTTGGTTTAATGGATCAAATTATTAGAAAATCAACTCCTTAAGAATTTTAGATCCACAATTTTAGTATAACAAAATTTTTAATTTCAGGGGTCGCATTATGTACGGAAAATTTTATTGTTCCTAAAACTATTTTGAAAATAATATCTTCATCGTACCTTTCTACAGCAGATCATAAATAAAATGATCACTAAGATCAATGATTAAGGGTTATCGAAGGAACAATAAAATTTTCCCTCTATAATGCTACCCCTGTAATTTTGTTCTTCTCGTTACATATTAATTCAATTTTTTCTAACTGTTTTACTTTCACAACAAAATTAATGATTTCCAGTAAAGTAGCTTCTTGAAACTTTATAACAAAAGTAAATCTAACAAATTTAGATAGACACATGAATTGTGTTATTTTTTTAGACAATTATTTTTAAAGAAAAACTAGATACTACTGAATGCTAAAAATATGGATATGTAATTCGTACGTTAAATACGTAGATAAAAAATACTAAAAGTTAAGAAATGTTTATTATCAAACATTGTCAAAACCAAAATATTAAAAACATATTTTAAAATTAAAATAATAAGCAGATCTATCGTTAAATAAAATAACATGTAAATTTATTTACTTTAAGTTTGAAGTTCCTTTTGTATATTTCCTCCGATTGAACGATATTCACTTTTCTCATCGATCCAAGTCTTTAAAAAGACTAAAAACAGATACTATTAGGCCGGAATCATAATTATATTTGGAAAATTGTAAGGGGCCCTTTCAAACCTTCCTGAATTATACATAATAAAACATTCTTATATATATGGTTTCCGAAACAACGCGTGTCTGAATGCAATCCATTAATGAAGAAGAAAATAAAGCCTCCGTTTTCCACTTATCCGCGCAAAGAATAAAAAGTGCACTTATTGCAGATACTCCAAAAACCTATTTTGAATAGAACAAGACAATATGACAGGAGTGACATCTATATATCACATGTTAAATCGACAAAAAGCATCTGACTATGCTTTCTAGTATGCCTTCGTCACCATGTTTCACAGCAGCAGTTGAAAGGTTTTCTTAATTTGTTGGTCGTAACGCCAGTGGTGTAGCTAGGTGTAGGTCTACAACAGCTGAATACAACTATTTTAAAGAAATATTTACTGCGTTATCTAATCACAGAATTTTCAGCGATTAAACAAGGCAGAAACAACTTCGCAAATTTTGTGGTGTCTGAAGCATTTGGACACTCACTGTGGCTATGCCACTTGGTAATGGGCCTGTGCCCTGCGCCCGTGTGCCAATCTGGTCCTGAAGAGAGAAACACTTTATCAGTTGTACCAACAAACCTGAAGTGGTGATAATATTTTAAGACAGTATGTTTTTGACACAATTTTGATCAACACATAAATCTATGAAATGTGGCTTTAAAAACTGTGCCCCTGCTTTACCTGAAAGTCTTTGAATCGTTTGTTGCCATGATACCTTTTTCAACCCTTTATATCAAACACATATTACTTACCCGTATGTATTATAACCCATTGCATGTCTGCAGCATAACCAAAAGTCGATGATGTTACTTATACAGTGGGCATTAAAAGACTTTTTACTTTTTTTTTTCTTTGCTGTTATCGTCAAGATACACTGGTGTGCAAAACTTAAGCAACAAGTATAAAATGTTAATTTTTAAACATGTAAGTACTCAAAAGTAAAGGATATAAACATGAGGTGCAGCAAATAGGTATTATATCTACAACACACCTAGTTGATGAGACATCTCTTTCATGTCACACATGGCCACAAGTGTCACAGTCACTACAGACACAAACAAAATTTGGGATATTTCATTCGTCTCATTATTACTCTAAAATGATCGTCATATGGTGACTCTACTGAGAAGTCACTGTGACTGTTGTCTCGTGATGAGTCACCAGGTGACATTACAACGAGGTCACCTTGTGATTCTCATGTGATTGACATTTAAAGACTCAGTTTTGAAGTCATCTTGAGCATTGCATTGTGCTGAGTCTCAAATATGTCATAATGAACTCACATGATGACTTTCAGGTGACCGAGATTCTAATGTGAAGTCACCATTGTGCTCCTTTGTGAAAAGTCACCAGATGATTTCATTTTCCATCTCTTGGGAACGCGTCACAAAACAGCTATCGTGATGATTTTACAATGGAGTCTCCAAATGACGTACACATGGGGGTCACAGGGTGACTTCATTATAAAGTAATCTGGTAACTCGTCACAAATCGGCAGTAATGGTGACTTCTCGGTGGAGTAATCAAATGAGATTAAGAATGAGACGAATGAAAGATATCATATTTCAGTTCATTGTAGTGACTGTGAGACTTGTGACTTTTTGTGAGGTCATAGAGACTATCTATAGACCGGCTGTGCTGTTAGGATAACGCCTATTTTTTACATCTGCTGTTTATAGAATTTTCTTTTGAGTACTCATGTGTTTAGAAATTAACATTTTGTATTCGTTGCTTAAGTTTTGCACACTAGTGTATAATATAAATTTCTCACAGAATTCTTAATAGACGGAGATAGTGAATTAGTTTGTTAGTTTTTCGTACCATTTTTTTTTTCATTTGAACAGTTTCACATTGCTAAAATGATTTTCATAAATTTTCAACTACTAAAAAGGGTCAAGACTTTCAAAAATAGATTTTTTACAGAGGTAAGTTCATATGCGTTATAATTTTGTATTAGGAAATTGACAATATTTAAGTAACGTTTGTAATTTTCTGCTTATTCCAGAAGTGAAACAAATACGTTTTAGCCAGCATATTTTTATTTTTATGGTTCTGAATTTTTTACATGCTTAAAAAGATATATTGTAACATCTGAGTAAATATTTTTTTAAATCGGAGTTGTTGACTCACAAAGGGTTAAAATTTACATATTAGTAAATGTCTTGCAATGTATGGATTTTATACTTTTTTTTTTTTTAACAATTCAACAAAATATTTCCATATATTTGATATAAATACCTATTCTTTCAGAAAAGTGTTTTATAAAAAAAAACATTATACAGGTTTAAATAAGGATTCATAACCAATTTTCAGACTGTTCAGTGACGTTTGGTTTAAAAAAAAGTGTAAGGAGTCATTAAGGGTAAGTAGCGTGTTTTTTATTTGTAAAAATCCGCTGTTTTCCAAATAAAATAAGAGGTCCTTCTAATACACATTTGCCTTTTATAATGAACATTATATTACTTAAATATCATTTCAGAAAGCGTAAATAGCATGTCAATTAAGTAAATAAGGAAATGATACAATAAAAGCACTAATACATTAAAATATATAAGCAATAACATGTATTTCTGTATAGATATTAGTTGTTATTGAATATTGTTAAAGACTTTCATACCTGTGCAAGCATAACATAAAACAATTTATTCAATAATTTTAGATTCTTTATATTAGTAATAATTTTTTTTAAAGAAATTCAAACATTAAATTAAAACTTAAACATTTTATTGAAAGAACAAATTATTGCAAATAAAATAACAAAGTGATTTGATTAATTTATTCCATTTAATTGAACAATTTGATTGATTTATTTCAACAACTGCTAACAGGAAATACCTGCAATAGTATAAAAAAAAATCCTCAATAAACATTATAAATATTCTCTTATTATTTCCCGTAGAACACTGGAATGTGTTCTTATCTACATTTCAACTTTTCAATGGATACTGTAAAACATAACCAATTTATTTAAAATTTCACGCCGTGAAATATTGAAAAAATATTTTATTAATAATTAACGAAGGTTATAGATAAATAAAATTTCTAATGCATTTCTATTTAAAAACTCGGATACTGTTCAGATATCTGATATTACAGTAAAGAATAACCAGCGTCTACACAATCAATAACAATTTCAGTATCTAAAAAGGATATGTAAACAAAGTCATTACCACCTTTTTAATGTTATATTATTATATTATTACAAGCATTTTATTTATTTATTATTATTTCTTTTTATTTTATTTTATTATTATTATTATTATTATTATTATTATTTTTTTTTTTGTGCTGCTGAAATATATAAAGTAGGTTCCAATAATTTCTATGAAAAATTACACAAATTCACTCATACTTACTTTACTATACATACTTTATTTATTTTTTATTTCTATACAGTACAAAAGAAGTTGGTTAATTTGCTTTGAAATATCTTATTGTCCCTTTCTTGTATTATTCTACTTCGGAGGAATTCGCGGCCCATGGCTTCGAAAAAAGTTTGAAGTTTTTCCGCGCAAACAATTTCGGTTAATTTCGGAATGTTAAAGAAATTTTTCCAAGAAACGATTATTTGAGCTGGAGAGGTGGAAGTCAATAGAAAGTTTATGAATCACAAAAATATTGCTCGCTATAAACGGAGTTTGCTCGTTAAAAGCGAGTTATGCTCCCATAGATTTAACATTGTACCAACCAAGTATTTATCATTTCCTCGTTAAATCCGAGCTCGTTATAAGCGAGTTCGACTGTACTGTGAACTTATGCCTGTTTGAAGACATAGAGACAACAAAGTTTATAAACCAATAGACGTGGATTTATATATATATATATATTTATTTATTTATTATTCAAGGAGTCACAAAAGTTGCTCATTTCAGAAAAATGATTCTTTTAAAAATAAATAAACAAAAAGAATAAATATTAAATTTAGGAATTTTTTTTTAAATCTTTATATTTAAAAGAAAAAGAGGGAGAATGTACGAAAAATCAGAATTGGTTCAAAATTGCAGGTAATCTGTACGTACACATCATTGTTAAAAATGTCTGAATGGATAAATTTTATGCTCAGCCAGTAAAAGTTCGGTGATGTTGTAATAAATTTTTGAAAGTAGTAGTCATTTAATATTTTATTAGGTACGTTCAGTACGTTAAAAGATAACAGAAAAAAACAGAGAGATGCAACTTGAATAACTACCCTAATTTCCGGTGTATAGCCTGCAGATCAAACAATTGAGTTTGGACCCAGAAATTTTATAGTATTTTATAAGTTTTAAGACATACATTATTAAATAGAAGTTAACACATATGAGGTGATTGCTCTTTCGCAAATTATATTTTTCGCAGTTTGAATGGCAGGTGGGGCGGTTCATTAGAATAGTTTCATCTCTATTTGAACTGTATCATGGCATCTATTAAGGATACGAGTTATATGGCGGATGTTATTGAAAACATCGCAAATGGAACGTTAGTCAGCAACTATAAGGAACAATTTGATAATATTTCGTCCAACTTCGAGGACCATTCTAAAAAAATACTGGCTGATTTTTACACCTTTGTGGACAGATACATTTTAGACTTGAAATCTAAAGATGGTTACGCTACTTCGCCTACTGATCAAGAGGAGGTAAGAAGAACATGTTTTGAAGCTTTTTCTTTGCTAAAGGAGCCTACTATAGATAATTTGTTAGACTCTGCTATTTTTAGTTTTTTCTGTTCTATTCAGTATAAGAAAACACCTAACATAATCATTAATGACACTAACCTTAAAAATGAATTATTCAACGCAGTCAAAAAGGGGATTAAGCGTCCCTTGACAGAGGAGAGTTCTACTATCCCTCTTGCTAATAAATTCAAAAATATCGCAAATGAAGTTAACTTAAGCGTTAATGCTGACATGGAGCAATCCAATTCTGATGATAGTTCCGTCCAGGAACCTGGTAACTCTAAAAAACCTACTAATCCCTTCTATATCGAAATCGATCAAAATTGGACGACGCTAGCTCAACAAATTACCGAGATAAATTCTGAAAAACCAAAAATAGCTCTTAAAGGAGAACGCTTAGTAGTTCAATGTGCTTCAGACAATGACTATAAACTAACACAGACATGGCTAAATCAAAATAAGATAAAATATACTACTCTTGACCACAGAGAGTTAAGACCGAAGAAAATATGCATTAGGGGCCTCTCCTGTTATACAGATGTTAAACTAATAGAAGAAAGCCTTCGCGAGCATGGATTAGCAGTCACTAGGGCTGCCATGCTTAAAAATAGAAAGACTGGGCATCCCATGCCAATTTATATGGTAAATGTTATACCACGAAAAAACTTTGAGGAAATCTACAAAATTAACGTGATCCACTATATTTCTGTTAAAATCGAAGTCTTTAGTTCAAAAAATACAGTTAAACAATGCTATCGGTGTCAAGGGTATGGACATGCCTCAGAGGTGTCCGGCTTTGACGCCAAATGTGTCAAATGTGGGGAATTACACTTAAGCACTGCTTGTGAGCACAAAGGTAGAATTAAACCTACATGCGCTAATTGTGGCCTTGGACATCCTGCGAATTTCCGCGGGTGCCCTAAAAACCCGTACAGACTTGAAAATAAACATAACAAAAAAACTACACGTAATAGCGTCAGCAATCTCTCCTCGGAAACACAAATTCTTGTCGAAATCTTTAAAGATTATAACTACACCAAAAAACCTTCGACAAATGATCCCTCAACCAGTACTAGCATGATAAATTCCTAATGTTAATGATACCTCAAATACCCTTTCCTCTCCTACTACTGAAAATACTAATAATACTCAAAATTTGAAAATTCCAGTAAATTACTCTAATGATATTAAAGATATACTTACCACCTTCAATGAAATAAAAGAAGTTTTTCAAATTACAAAATTTTTAAGCTGCATCAAAAACATTTCAACTCAAACCAAAAAAATTGATAACCCTATGCAAAAAGTAATGGTGATCATCAATGAATTCGATAAATTTGCTAACCTTCTCAACTTAAATGAAGAATAACTTCATTCCCTGCTAAACTATTTCCTTTTTACCTGTCTTTCTGTCTTTTGTGTGCTTAAAAAAAAAAAAAAACTTTTAAGCTGCTTTTCTTATGCTTTTCAAATTCTTTATAAGTCTTACCTTTTTGTGCTTTAATTTCACTATCATGGTCTCCTTAAATAACCTTTTCTCATCGAGTTACCAGACTGGGCGGGCGCCGTCCTTTTTTCCCCTTGTTCCCCTATACATTTTGTGCCTTTTTAAGTCCTGTTAGTCTGAACTCTCCTCAATGTTGTTTTTTATTATTGTATTTTCCTATCTTTTGTGCATTTTCTTATAAACGTTAATCTCTCTTTTTTCTGTAAATATGTAAATATTTCCTTTTTTATAAACTTTCGTATCTTACTTTGTTATAATTGTGTTAAACTAATGTATGGTCTCTGAATTGAGTCTTTTTTTTACGGGGCTTCCTTTGGTAGCTTTTTCGCCTGTCTTGGACATATTTGTGGATCATAGGAACACTTTTTTTTTCTCTACTAGTTATACTAACAATTTTTTCTATTAAAAATTGTCTATCTTTTTAGTTTTTACTCTCTATTTTTCGTGGCTACTAGCTGCGTTTAAACGCTCTTTTTTTCTAAGGCTCCCATTGCATTCTAACACGATTTACTCTTAGCCTGGATGTAAAGTTGCCACGCAACTAGGGAATCCATACACCAGCTTTATTGTTCCATTGTTCCATTAGAAGTTAACTCCTTTGACCGCACCCGATTTAAGAAACATAAACGTGTTTATGTAAGATAAACGTATTTTGAAATGTTTATCAATGAGTAAAAATGTCAAAGTCCCAATATGAAGGTACACACCAGACTTTTACTTTTCCAATGTGCTTTAATTGCATTAAAACATTTAATTTCTTATTTTATTATAATTTTATTTTATTTTATTTTGTTTTGTTTTATTTTGTTTTTATTTTATTTTATTTTGTTTTGTTTTGTTTTGTTTTGTTTTGTTTTTATTTTATTTTATTATTATTATTATTATTATTATTATTATTATTATTATTATTATTATTGCTGATACAATAAGAAAAATACATAAAAATACCTTTTCTAAATCATTTATCTTGTCAAACAAAAAACCGATGTTATATTAAAATTACTTTTTTAAAACCTCAAAGATATCGTTATAATACGAATAATTGAATTGGAATTAACTTCTCCCACTGCACTATCAAATACAGTTAAGAAACATAAAACATATACTACAAGATAAAGTACTTTTTGAATATTTACTAATCAGTAACAATCCCAGAGCCTGAAATGAATGTACAAATAAGTTCTTTTCCCTTGACGTTAGAGACATTTCAAAAATTTTATTATTATTATTATTATTGAATAATATGAAAAATAAATTGAAATGCCTTTTATAAAGCTTTTCATTTATCAAACGCACAAGAAAGATTTCGACGTGCGAACAAAAAATTATTAAAACTTCATTTATTTTAGTCACAGATAAAATTAGAAATTACAGTCGAACTCGTTTATAGCGAGCGCGAGGGACCATGATATTTGCTCGTTATAACAGGGTGCTCGTAAAAAACAGGTTCGTAAAAAATTACACAAATTCACTCATACTTACTTTACTATACATACTTTATTTTTTTTTATTTCTATACAGTACAAAAGAAGTTGGTTAATTTGCTTTGAAATATCTTATTGTTCCTTTCTTGTATTATTGTACTTAGGAGGGATTCGCGGCCCATGGCTTCGAAAAAAGTTTGAAGTTTTTCCGCGCAAACAATTTCGGTTAATTTCGGAATGTTAAAGGAATTTTTCCAAGAAACGATTATTTGAGCTGGAGAGGTGGAAGTCAATTGAAAGTTTATGAATCACAAAAATATTGCTCGCTATAAACGGAGTTTGCTCGTTAAAAGCGAGTTATGCTCCCATAGATTTAACATTGTACCAACCAAGTATTTATCATTTCCTCGTTAAATCCGAGCTCGTTATAAGCGAGTTCGACTGTACTGTGAACTTATGCCTGTTTGAAGACATAGAGACAACAAAGCTTATAAACCAATAGACGTGGATTTATATATATATATATTTATTTATTTATTTATTATTCAAGGACTCACAAAAGTTGCTCATTTCAGAAAAATGATTCTTTTAAAAATAAATAAACAAAAAGAATGAATATTAAATTTAGGAAATTTTTTTTAAATCTTTATATTTAAAAGAAAAAAGAGGGAGAATGTGCGAAAAATCAGAATTGGTTCAAAATTGCATGTAATCTGTACGTACACATCACGGTTAAAAATGTCTGAATGGATAAATTTTATGCTCAGCCAATAAAAGTTCGGTGATGTTGTATTAAATTTTTGAAAGTAGTAGTTATTTAATGTTTTATTAGGTATGTTTCAGTACATTAAAAGATAACAGAAAAAAACAGAGAGTTGCAACTTGAATAACTGCCGTAATTTCCGGTGTATAGCCTGAAGATCAAACAATCCAGTTTGGACCCAGAAATTTTATTCAGTATTTGAAGACCAATATTTACCGTGATCTAAAAAGTTACATTTTATTTAAAACAATATCTGGGTCGAAACACGATTGTTTGATCCGCGGGCTATACACCGGAAATTACGGTAACTATATCTAAAGACCTGTCATTTTTCCAACTTCAGTTGGTTCATAGTTGTGTTTCATTATGAATACATCTTTTGTTTAAATATAAAGTAATGTCATAAATCCTGTGGGCAGTCCATTTATATTTATAACATAATCAGCCAATTTGGAACAACTTTCTTTACTGTTAGCATAACATTAACTGTGTCGCAAAAATTACATATTTTGTAAGGGTAGGTAGGTACTATGGAGACAAGCGACAAAAAAAACGTGTGTCACGAGACAGCTTCACCTGTTAACAAAGAATATTCCGTTTTGAACACTAAAATTTGCCTCCTGTCTTCACGCAGTTTGTCGCATGTCTTCTGTTGTGCGACATTGCTGAATCGACAAGAACATATTCCATTTGATTTTTATTATAAAGTTTTTACCGGCTGCTGAAACAACAGGGATTGATTTACTTGAAACTGAAACGTATGTAGGTAAATCGCGGAATTTATATATATAAAAGTTTTAATTTGTACATTGTGGTGTGAGTTATATATATAATTGTTATGATTCATATTTGAAGAATGCACTTGAAATTTTATGACATTCATCCAAATGCATAAAGATGCAATTTGTCTATATTAGTCATAAACGCACAAATTTTAAAGATTTACTTTCAAGATACTTTTCGACATTACTATAATGATAAGATGCTGTAAACGAATACTTTGATCCAGTTTTCCTTACTATCTTTTAGTAATAAAAAATACATATTTGACGAAATATTTAATATTTATATTTAGTAATTTTGTTTTTACAAAATTATTTGTTTAATAATAAGATACAAAATGCTTTAAAAAGATTTCTCGGATATCCCATAAACAGATGATATACAATTAAAAATATAATGTTAATTGTTTAAATCTCATTTATACAGCCGAGTGTTTTTTAATATAATTATGTCAAAATATGTACCTTCTTTTTTCTTAATTGTTTTTTAACGAATTATTTGCAGAAATGTACACATCTCTGTTAGTGTAACCGCCATATTACTGCATTTTTATTGATTTTACATTTAAGGCCCACGTGGTTAACATGGGCAAAGCCCGATAATTCTGTTACCCCTGCATAAAAAATACCCTTTTCACGCTGTTCCCCCATCGGTTCAATTTTTTTCTGATTTTTGTTTTCTTTATAAGAAAACTCGAAGCCGTTTCACTTGCTAAAACGAGATTATCGTTCCGTGCATTTTGCACTAATTGAAATTTCCAACACATTGAAAAAAAAATTATCGCTCTAATTGAAATTGCGAAAATCGAGGTATAGAGTAACTCCGGGAGAGTCGTCGCATACGGGATAGAAGCCGCACCCCTTGTATTTCTTGTAATTATCGATAGATGGTCGTCAAACGCACAGTATAGGTGCGCAATGAGATTCTTTTAACCAGTGTATGGCGTGAATCGCATTTCGAAGTTTACTTGTAGAAGTACAATCCTGAATTTGACGTAAGTGCATGATTTCACTGTCCAAACTTTTAAACACGTTATGTTTAAATATTTTTCATACACTAATTACTAAATGCATGCATGATTTCGAAGTCAAAACTAAGTGTAGGGTTTGTATAGAGTACTGTGTGTATGGTTACGCCATTCCCCTTAGCGATGACAGGTAACTGTGATGGTTGACGTCTGCACCATGCAAAATGGGATACATGCCGCACTGCTATTCCGGTATACATACCACAGTTTCTTTTGTCCGGGATGATTAAGTATTGATTAAGACTAACCATGTTAGGCATGTTATCAAGTTTACTAAAACCAATGGAGAAAAAGGGGAAAATAAAAAGTAAGAAGGGCAAGAAAGATGCAGGGGAAAATAAAAAGTAAGAAGGGCACGAAAGATGCAAGTCAAGATGATAATAATGAAAAATCGGATTACGCGTAACGCAGACTTTATTTGCAAGGAATGTTTAGAAAACTACTCCAAAAAAGAAGAAGTGTAATTGGCTTCGTTGCATCATGTGTTTAAACGTAGTTACAGAAACACCTCACTTTTTCGACACTTTTTCTGTATATTGTAGTCGAAAAAACAGGTCTCTTAACCCATTCGGGACCATAGGTGCATATAAGCACCTTCATGAAGAGCTTACAAAATTTGTTTCTTGCACCAGTTAAAAAGAAAAGTAATATTTGCTTTGTTTAATTAGAGCATTTTCATGATTATTTAAGTAAAGGTAACTTCTCTTAAAAAAGTGGTACAAAACGAATAAAATTTGTGTAAATGCCACCGGTCCCGAAAGGGTTAACAAATAAATTATGTCAACACAATTTTACTTTTTTTCTTTTTTCTTTCTAATACATTGATGTTATGTTGTTGCTGAAATAACAATTAAAATTTAATGTAAAAAAAAATAAGTCGAAAATTTTAATAGTGAAAGTAAGCAACAATTATTAATTTCTACTAATGTTTTTCATTGTACTCATTTAGTTTCATTTTGTTATTATATCGTTAATTATAATCCAGAAGTGTAATGTTTTAGAAAAATTGTTAAAAAATATTAATAATTTGTTTTGAGATATTTTGTCG
The DNA here is from genome assembly GCA_963932465.1 of Maratus speciosus. Classification (NCBI taxonomy): domain Eukaryota; kingdom Metazoa; phylum Arthropoda; class Arachnida; order Araneae; family Salticidae; genus Maratus; species Maratus speciosus. The sequence continues at coordinate 150,735 of CAWVRF010000018.1, read as the reverse complement.
CAATACATGCGTTGTATATTTAACATTAAATAGCACAACATGATTTTTTTTTTTTTTTTATGTCCACCATGGGACTTTATACACAAATTAAAAAAAATGTGCGGCATAAATCCCGGAATTACCCTATCGGTACTAAAATAACTATAAAAATTATTATAACAGAAATGTTATATTTTAAGTTTCACACCATAATTGGCAAATAGAAAACTAATTTTATAATTCACCAACTGTCCCATAACAGGATATAATTTTCTTGGAATTAGCAGGAATCTGGTCAAAGGTTTACCCAGAAATGGTGACAACCTTAGAAATAGAAAGTGAAACTGATATCTCATATATACGTAATTTTCTGTAGCGGAAAGAGTTCGCTGAACGACTGCCGTGAGATACGGCTATAGTGGGTTTGCCTAATTCAATCCTATTTCAATAAAATTTTGAGTCGATTTTTTTTTTTTTTTTTTTATAACGTATTAACACACTGTATGCGGGCAAATTTTCGAAAATGAGCACTAAATTTACGTTCACAAACGCCACTGTAAATTAAAACCTGCTCACAACCAATAAGGAGCAAGCATGCTTGGATTACACCTCCGTTTTTCGTCCGTACAAAATTTCCGGTATCAGTAATAATTTCTGTCCCCAACCCACAAAAACGTACTAGTACGTGTCTCGCATACAATGTGTTAATAATTTAAAATAAAAATTTTATTCATTATGGTTAATTGGATTAAGTAATAGGGAAAGTGTTTAACATATAAATGGAAAATTCTTTTCTGCACTTTTGACAATTTGCAATGTCGTCTGCTCTCCTTTATATTAATCAAGCGAGTAATAAGGTTTTCCCAGATAAACTGTTTCAGAATTTGAAACAATTGACAAGTATTAAAACAGCTGACAAAACTGACGTTGATTTTTACGAATAAATTCTTTCAATGGAATTCTGAAACGATTTATAAGAAAAAATCTCTAACTTGATTTACTAATACCAAGGAGAGCAGACAAGATTGCAATTTGTCGAAAATTATTTAAATATATTTTCTCATAATCCCATCTGATTTCCCAAATTTAATCCCACTCACTTAAACATTATTGCTTATATTTTCATGGGGTTTATGCCTTTTATCTCTATTTATACATTGCATTCATTTTTACAAAGTTACGATGCTAAGCATACAGAGTACAACAAATCAAATACATAAAGTATCGTGAGATAAAAAAAAGAAAATATTTTACTTTATATGCTCTCCATATATTAATAATATATAATCAATCCTTTATTATTCATTATCATTTTCATTGTCATTCCATTTATCATTCTTTAACTAACCTCCATTATATAACCAATATTATGTTTAGTTATATTCAAAGAAAGAAAATGTGTTCATGAAAAGAATCACCGGTTGTAAACATGGCAGAATGCCAAACTAAATTAAAATAAATAAAATAAAATAAAAAGATTGAATTGAAAAATAAATGCCAAATCAATATTTCACTAAATGCATTCCTTAAAATCGCAGAATACAACAATCACACAATTAGAAATGGAAAAAACTAAAGAAGATAAAAAGATACAATTCCGAGTATATTTTGATTCAACGTAACTTTTAAGGAATGCAATTTAACTTGATATTCGTTTCATGTTCAAAAGAAAAGAAAACATTGCCTTTCTGTTGGCATATGCTTGAATTAAAAACCAAAGGGCCCTCTTTACTTTCATTTTTTTTAGTTTATTTTTTGTAGCGAAATTCAAATTTTAGTAACATTGCCACCAGTTACTTACATTATTGTAGAAAATAGTGTATTGTTGAGATAGATTTTTTATAAAAATCATGATAAAGGATAATAATATATGGATGGGGATACATATTTATAGAATAATTGGGACAATTTGCTATTTTTATGCATTTTAAACAAAGAACTGGCCAATCCGAACTGGAAATTATTCTTGAGAATTATTTAAATATCCCATATTTAAAAATGATGTATGAATGATAAAAATACAAACGGTTTTTTTAAGTCATCCAAAAGAGGTTAATTCCTTTTTGACGACAATAAACAATCCGTAGTAAAAAAAAAAAAAAAAAAAAAAAAAAAAAAAAAAAAAAAGAGACGACAATAAACAATCCGTAGTGAAAAAAAAAAAAAGAACATAAACAATTCGTAGTAAAAAAAATAAAGAGGAGTTTGTCATTGAAAAAAGAAAGAGTGGGTGAAGACAAAAATTCTGTTTGTCTTCCCATTTTCTTCGGAGACAAAATAAAGAAATAGCTATTCGAATGCGAATTATTTTTCTTTTGAACTTATATACAGATTCAATAACATTAGAGAGTTAGAGCTTACTTTCAAAAATACTTTTCAACTATGTTGGAAAGTGTTAAAAAAATAGTTCTCTTGGACTATAAATCCTGATCCCTTGTCAAAAGGTTAATTTATTGAGGAAATTTAAATTCAGAAGTACTAATTTTATTGTCGAAATTTAAATATTACATTAAAAATTAACATTTTACTAAGTGGTCATAGGACTTTTATACGTTTAAAATATTCATTGAAAAAAAAATATATATTAAAGAGTAATAATTTCGGAACACTTAAAAACAAATGAATGGCTCTCTTAATAGTTGTTAAATATGGAATAATTTCAAAGATTTAAATATTACATTAAAAATTAACATTTGAACTATGGAGTCATAGGACTTTTTAAACGTTTAAGATATTCAGTCTTTGAAAAAAATATATATATTAAAGAGTAAGCATTAGTGAACACTTAAAAATAAAATGAATGACTCTCTTAATAGTTGTTAAATATGCATAATTTCCAAGATTTAAAAAAATTACATTAAAATGTAACATCTTACTAGGGGTCACACGATTTTTAAAGGTTTAAAATATTCAATCTTTGAATATATCTGTAGGATTTGAATTTAAGCATACTTTATTTTCTTTATGACGTCATGATCAGCAAATTAACTGACACTCTTGTATTTTTATTATTCATGATTTGAAAGCACGAATTATGAAAATTCACGATCACGAGATCAAGGTTTGGACATATTCAAAATTAGAAAAGTGTCAGTCTAAGAAATTATATTGTTCACGAAGCATCGTCTTATGACATGCCAAGGAAGGCACTGTTAGTCCTAATCAAATTGTTCGAAAGAAGTATATTATAGGTTTTAAGTGAGAAATGTACTGTATTTAAATAAGGTATCAACGAAGTGGAGTAACATTATCTTCATAGAATTGTATTAAAGTGTATTTGTTGTTATTCCAACGTCTAGTTATTCAAGTCATCTATAAATTAACATTTAACAATATAATCTTCCTACAAATATGGGGAATCGGACGGGATATTGAGCAACTAGCAGTGGAATAAATAATCAATATTACGCAACGGAATCTTAAAAGGAAAAACAAGTACAGTAAACCCTCGATTTAACGGACCTCGGTTCAACGGACTTCGGATTCAACGAACTAATTAAAAAAAAATTAAAAATTAAACAAAAATTAAAGTACCATGAAAATCCATGATAAAACAGCTTCTAAAACGATGAAACACGTTTCGAAAAAAAAAAGTATTACTGACCACCTCCCCCTCCCCTACTTGAGAATCAACACGATGATAATGAAGATGAGGTCGAGGACGACAAGAAAGAAGAATTAAGCGAATTTCGACCGAAATTATCTACAGTACGAGAGCATATGGATGACGTCATTACTTACATAGGGGCATCTTCAGATCCCGAAGTGTTTGCGTATTATGAACACTTTAGACTATTTCGAGCTCTTATAATAAAAAAACAGCATTCAAGTGGGAAACAACTAAAACTAGATGCCTTTTTTTCAATCCAGCAGTATGGAGCAACCTTAATGTGATGTAAATAACATAAAATGATGCCTGTTGTTTTGGGGGCATTGTAATTTTTTTCCATTTGTTTATTGCTTGTTTATTAATTATTATATCTGTGTAAAAAGTGTTTCATTCCCATAAAAGTTGCATATGTGTTACTTCGTTTGTATTTCATTACCAATATTGTATTATTAAAAGCAATGTATTGTGTTTATATATATATATATACAGTAGTATATATGTATATACAATATATATTTATGTATATACATATATTGTATATATACAATACATGTAATACACTGTATATATTGTATATATATATATTATATATATATGTGTGTAATTTGCACTGTAATAATATATGTAATTACAAGTACGTAATAATATATATGTACTATAATTATAACAAAATAATATTATAAATAATACTTTGCGATTTAACGGACTTTCGATTTAACGAACACATCTTAGTCCCAATTAGTCCGTTAAATCGAGGGTTTACTGTAGTAGTGGAATAGATATTCAAATATTAATCGAAGAGAAATTGTTGTCAATCGCCAGCGTCAAAAGATGGATTGTAAATGAACAACGCAAGTGTAAAATCCATAATCATATTTATCCAAGTACAACTTTGAAAAACATGGGATCCTTGAATAAAGCTAAAAGAATTGATCTAATAAATCTGTGCGAGGAATGCGGAATTGAACCAGCGGAAAAATTGACAATCCCTGTCCTAGTATAGCTGATTAAAAGCTGGGAGGATTACGATGAAGATTTTATAAATGATCGCCTAGAAGTAATTATGGCTGCTAGAAAAGAGAAAACAGAAAAGGAAAGAGAAGAGAAGGAAAAAAAGTACAAGTAGAGGTAAGAAAACAAACTGAAAATAGAAATGGAAGAGACAAAACGGAGAATAGAATTGGAAGAAAAAGATCGCGAAAGAGGGTTTGAGATTAAGAAAATACAACTACAAGAACATTCAAGACAACACATCGATGTGAACATAAGGACAAATACAGGTAAGCAATATGAATTGCTTAGATTATTAACAAAATATGATAGTAAGAATGATATTAGTTTATACTTGGCATTATGTATGAAAGGCAAATGGAGCAAACGGGTATTGATAAAAAAGAGTGAGTCAACTATTTAATTAACCTAATGCCATTAGATGTGATTAATATAATAACTAGGGAGAGTGAACACGTCATGCATGATTATTATTACATAAAAAGTATTATTTTTAAAACGCTACAAACTATCGCCAGAAGAGTTAAGGCTGAAAATTTCCTCACTCAAAAAAGAGCCATCGGCTAATTGGCGCGATTTCGCTTATGAGATCAAGGTGTACTTCAAACAATCGATTGACGGTCTTCAAATAGATAACTTGGAGGAATTATCGGAATTAATTGTTGTTAATCAAATTAGACACAATTTACCTACGGAAACAAAGACACATTTTGCAGAGGAATTGTCAGTAATAAGAAAGATAGATGACTCAGTTAACAAATTAGATATTTATAAAACGGCTCGAAGGGTTTGCAATAAACAATCAGTAAGGAATACAAGCGGGAGTTTTGTGGATAAACGGTCGAGAGTGGCTGACTACGCCAATTCGAAAAGGCGACAAGTTGACAACAGGCACTTAACTGAAAGCATTTGAAGGCATAACTGAAGGCATCTTAACTGAAATGCAGAAATGGGGCAGAAACTGAAAGGAGAATTCACCCCAAAAACGAAGAAGATCGGATAGAAAAAAGGCATGTTATTAACAATTTATTGCACTAAAACTTGAAGGGGTCCTTTACTGGGCCCCTTGCAAGGGTGCCAGGGTCTTAACTGAGATGCAGAAATGGGGCAGAAACTGAAAAGAGAATTCACTACAAAAATGAAGAAGATCGGATAGAAAAGAGGCATGTTTTAACAATTTAGTGCATTAAAATTTCAAGGGCCCTGTACCGGGCCCCTTGCAAGGGTGTCAGGGTCTTAACTCAAATGTAGAAATGGGGTAGAAACTGAAAGGAGAATTCATCCCAAAAAACGAAGAAGATCGTATAGAAAAGAGGCATGTTATTAACAATTTAGTGCACTAAAACTTCAAGGGGCCTTATACTGGGCCCCTTGACAGGGTGTCAGGGCCTTAACTGAAATGTAGAAATGGGACAGAAACTGAATGGCGAATTCACCCCAAAAACGACGAAGATCGGGTAGAAAAGAGGCATGTTAGTAACAATTTAGTGCACTGAATCTTCAAGGGGCCCTGTACCGGGCCCCTTGCAAGGGTGCCAGGGTCTTAACTGAAATGTTGAAATGAGGTAGAAACTGAAAGGAGAATTCAACCCCAAAACGAAGAAGATCGGTTTGAAAAGACGCATGTTATTAACAATTTAGTGCACTAAAACTTCAAGGGGCCATGTACCGGGCCCCTTGCAAGGATGCCAGAGTCTTAACTGAAATGTAGAAATGGGGTAGAAACTGAAAGGAGAATTCACTCCAAAAACGACGAAGATCGGATAGAAAAGAAACATGTTATTAACAATTTAGTGCATAAAAACGTAAAGGGACCCAGGAGCCCCGGCCCTTAAAAAATTAAAAATCTGAGCCTCAGGTGCATCAGGACCTGTCTTGGGCTAATCACTCCTGAATTTTCAGACTTCTACGTGCGGTAGATTTTGCTAGCCATCGCCGACACACACACACACGCATACAGCGCGATTTTTCTTTTATTAGTATAGATTCAAGAAATATTGTGTGCTTAACTATAAAAGAAAATAACTTTAAAGTTTTCTTGTAATCATTTTTTATAATCATTGTTTAGAGTTGTTATAACTAATGTTCAAAAATTGTTTGGCATTTTTTCTTCCACGATTTGGCCTCGACTGATAAATTTTATCTGGCAATCCTGGTGAGTAGGTCACACACAAAAGCAGCAACTGAGTGAGAAATCAGAAGACATTGCAACCCTATGGTGGAAGCGAAAATTTCGTGGAAAAACGGGGGGAGGAGTGATTTAGATGATTATTTCTTATGCAGACATATAAAAAAAATTAACCAAAAATTATTTTATTAAAGTTTTATTGAATTTTAATTTTATAAGTTTGCGAAAATGTGGAAATAGAAAATTATAGGTGAAGTGGGTAGTGGAGGTACATGAAATTTTAAGAAAAGTCGAAATGTAGAACTTCAATCGATTCTCATTAAAGCAAATTCGAGCAACTATTGTAAATCCAGATTCAATACATTTATCAGAAAATAAAGAATGCTGTAAGATTTCAAAGAATTTTAATTTTCATGACTTGAAAAATCATACTTTTACACATGAAATGACTTTGTAAATGTGTCAGAAATTTTCGCGTTCTTAGGAGGAGATTTTCTATTTTACATTCTTTCTTTTTTTTTCCCCTCTTTTAAAAAAAATTTAAAATGTTAAAATTGTGATAAATGTGTTTATTTATTTGGTTATTGCTTTAAAATAAAAATCGGTTATGAGAAGCTTTGACATTGAGTTGAAAAGTTTAACCCTTTTTCTACTGACGGTACTTATAAGTAGCATTAAAATAACTTGTATTAAATTTCATTTAATAGATCCATTCGTTGCAATACAGTTTAGAATAAGTTATACATATATTAGTTTATCTTGTTCCAAAAGCATTATTAGTTACACAAAAGAAAAATATTTTTAAAGGATGATTTCTTCTGCCTTTTCATCTTTTCAGCATTCTTGGTGTTGGGGGGGGGGGGGGATTTTTCAACTCGGAAATATTTCTATTGTAAGACCATTATATTTCTACATTTCCTAATTCTTTAAAATAGTAATAAATATATTTTAAATAAAAGATTTGAGTGGGGTTATAAATATTGCACAAAATTTTTTTAAATTCAAATTTAATTAATCGTTCTAAATCCTTAAATCTTTCTAAAATCCTTCTAAAATTTAATAAATGATTATGTAAATCTTCTAATGTAGTTTAAACAAATCACGAAAAAATGCTTTAGAAGATAAAATTTTCATGAATTCATAATTCAGTACATAAAAGGAAATAACAACTTTTTATTTGCTATTTTTTGGTGCGTTCGTAATTACATAAATACGAAGTACCTATAGTCGTCGTTCTGTCCGTCTGTATATAACAGAGCAAAAACTACCCAACTGAATGGTCTGAAATTTTAAATATATAATTGTTGCAAAATTTTGTCGAGTCATTTTAAATTTTATGAAAATCGGATGCATAGTTTAATTACAGGGACAGTCAAAAGTTTTCCGTTACATTACGGCCAACTGGAAAAAATTATTGCATGTGCATTTTAATGATGTTTCAGCCTTACGAATGATCTGAAATTTTAAATATATAATTGTTGCAACATTTTGTCGACTCATTTCCAATTTTATAAAAATCGGATGTATAGTTTAATTACAGGGACAGTCAAAAGTTTTCTGTTACATTACGGCCAATTGAAAAAAAATATTTCAAGTGCATTTTAATGATGCTACAGCCCTTTGAACAGAATGAAATTGATAGGCACTTACGAAGTGCACTAAAATATACATTCAGTACAATATCCAGTGCAAAAAGTACTTATAAAACAAGTTATAGTACGAACGCACCTGTTTTGCCACGTTTGACGAGCAGTTTCCAACTTGTTTTACTTTTTTTATTTCCCTAGATTCTTATCAGTGTGTACTGTAGATATCCTACTCACTAGCGTCCAGTGCTTCATTTAAAAGGTTTAAAAATAGCAATATATATATATATATATATATATACAAATTATTCTAATTCCCATACGAATTTTTTCATAACTTAGTTTCTAGTTTATTGAATCTGCATGTTATGTTATCACCTTAAAAAAAGGAAAAAAGAAAGTCTGAAAATATAATCTGAAGTAATCACATAATCTCAAATATCTTCATCAGAAAATCCAATTTATATTATTTTTGTTATATTGAAATTTAATAAAAACTTTCTTTTCCTGTCTTTCCTTTTTCAAGGTCGTAATTTTGTATTAAGCAGTTAGTATAACAAGAATTAAAGTATGGTAATTGGGAAAGGGGTCCTGAAAAGCGGGAAAAGTAAAATTATATAAATTTTAAAATATATATGCTATTCTCTAATTACAGTCGAACCTCTATTTAACGAAGTTGCTAAATCCCGTAAAAAAGTTCGTTATATGGAAAATTCGTTAAACAGAGATTCACTTTTTAAAATACTTTAAACTACATAAAACAGATTTTAAATTCACAAACACTAAATATTTTACTAAAATTAATTAATCACATTTTTTTAAATAAAATATATGTATTTGTTTTATTTATTTTACCCACCAATATCCATCATCAATTCATTTTTTCTATGGGTTTAAATTTTTGAAATCTGCAAGGAAAACAAAACGTTGTCCGGGAATACACTGTATTATATGTTTAAAGTAAATAGTTTTACATTAAAATTAATGAATTTTAATGACATTATCGTATTTATTATTATTATAACAAATAATTTTAACCATACATTAACATATGCGTCCTTAAATTTAATTTCTGAAAAACTCTGTTAATTTTGCCTGAGTTTTTTTCTTTTAAAAAGTGCTTTCTCTCATAATACGTCTCGCATCTTTGCAATGAACCAAAAACCCCTTCCTGCGTATTTTCTTCTAACTATAATTCGGGTCGGATTCTTTCAAATGATTTTAGCATCTCATCATACGAAGTTTTGTTAATTCCTGCATCATGATCATTTCCATCATCATCATAATCGTCTTCATCGCAATTCATTGCTGTATTGTTTTTATTTTTCACACTGTCGAAAATATCCAATTCGGATAGTGTTTCCGAGGTCTCAATTTCAGAATTAAGTAAAATACAATCAGCAATCAGCACATCATGGTTAATTTCTTCTTTTTTTCTCATCTAGTTCCACATTTTTTTAAGTTCCTCTAAGAGATTATCGTCTTCCGTACTTACCGAATTCTCACTGCTGGCAAAGAAGGTGCCTGGTAAAACCGTAAAACCAGTTCAAGGCCATTAAACATCATAAAATGTGTTTAAACACAGAATAAGTTTGAAATGTCCAGAAATATTTTGAGAAATGGGGATAAAAAAAAATTTAGATCACAAGAAAAAGTTCGTTAAATAGAGAATGCACTTCGCTATTTGGAGGTTATTTTACGAAGAAATTCGCAAAATGTTCTTAGTTCCAAAGAAAAGTTCGCAAAATAGAGAAATTCGCAAAATAGAGGTTCGTTAAATAGAGGTCCGACTGTACATGAAAATAATAGAAATTCGTAGTTGCATGTTACATATAAAATCCAATTTAACATTATAAAAGTTATAAATGATTTTATTTATTTATTTGTCTTTAATGTAAAAGGCACGTTTCATAATAACAGATGTAGAAAGGTAAAAGTTGTGGAGATATCCTATTCCTACTCCTATCATCTGTGAGCTTATTGTCTTTAAAGGCAGCACCAGAGTCTTTCTGTGTTGCTATGTTGCAAAAATATTATTTTTATTAAGAATAGGCGAGATAATGCATAAAAAGCTAAAAGATAAAGGTTACTGCCAAACATCATATTTCAGAGTGTATCAAACTGAGTCTTACTTTAAAAAAAAAAAAAAAAAAAAAAAAAAAAAATCGCACAAAAGCTAAAATAACTTGTCAGATTTGATCAATACTAATTAACATTATATAAATACTTCAAGAACAAAAATTATTAATTAATAATAATATCTATAAAAAAATTGCAATTGCACCATTACCAAATTGAGACATCAATGAGTAATATGACAAATTTTAAATATATATGTGAATATAAAACTGGTTGGTTCTCAGCTTTTCTAAATAAAATCAAAAGACCCTTCCCCTAAAATAAGGGAAAGATTTAAATTCTACTCCTGGCCATTTTTTTTTAATTTTTTACTACTATTTTATTTTATTTTTATTATTAATGAAGTCTGCACATTTTTTTTAATATTATTATTTCATAAGAAAGAGTAGATTTTTCTTTAAAATTTAAATATGAATGTGCAGGTATATTCAATTTATTTCATGATAACGAAGACATTTTTAGGCATTTGATTGCAGATTATTATTATTATTATTATTATTTTATTTTATTATTTTTTATGTATAGAGATACATAGGGAAAAATGAAAAAAAATCTAAAACTTTACTAATTACAAATTTATATATGACACTAAATAGAGTAACACTCCAATATGTATACACAAGGGTTCGTACGCATCAAGGTATTCAGGGGATTTGGGGTGTTTTAGTGCCAGAAATTTCATTAAGCACTGGTCGCTATGTCTGAAGATAGAATTTCTTTTTCATTAAATAAGGCAATTATTACATTACAAAAATTCTGATAAAAAGGTGCTTGAAAGTCCTTGAAGCGTACGAACCCTGATACACATATATACATATTATTTTATTTCATAATAATATATGATAATAGATAATTTGCATAAGTTAAATGATTAATAATTTTTTAGAAGGTCGTTATTAAGAAGTGTGTTGTTTTACGAAGGGATCTCAGGACTCTTAACCCTTTAATGCTCAGCTTTGCCTGTATACAAACAACAGTGTTTTGAATTTAATAGATTTTTTTCTATTCGTATATACCTAATTCACACCAGAAATTTAAAATAGCAATATTTGCTTTAATTAATAACAGATATTCTGTTATTTAATAAAGCGAAAATAACAATTGAGATTTTCTGGTGTAAAGTCAGATTCTCTGGACTACGTAATTTCCAGAACGTGTACTATCATGGGAATTAAAGGGTTAAAGGCAGGCCCGGACTGGGCAGATCGGCTGGTCGGCAATTGCTGAGGGCTCCCGGCCCAAGAGGGCTCCAGAAACTCCCGTCAAAATAGATATACTGCTTTATAATTTGTTACATGATAGTAATTTGACTATTTCCAAGTAATCTTGCTCATTTACAATCAATTTTAAGCAGTTGCCAAATCGTTTTTGTTTATGGTAACCTAGGGGTGCCGGTGGTTGCGTAGTATCGAAGTACTGACAAGACGGAAGAGGATTGCTGGCTGACTCATCGCGCTCACGTGCAGTGCTCTTAGACTCAGATTCAGAGCACATCGCGACGTTCACGCGCCTCGCTCAGTCTCTTAGTATGGTTGTAGTTAGTACAGTGTGCCACAGTTACGTCAACATGAAACATATGTGCAAAGTGGCGCTACAAAAAGGAAAGAAAAAAAAAGCTTTAGTCGTTGAAAAAAAATTTCCAACAGTTTTAATAGTTGTTTCACTTGTTTCACTTTTCAGTGGCAAAGTCAGTCTATGAGGAACAATAGTGCTTGTTACATTAAATACAGTTAAGGTAAGCCGAATTAGCTCATTAGCTCCTCAGTACCTTCCACATACTCGGTAATTTGAACCGCCAAATCCGTATTCCTGTTTCTTGCCTATGTTTTGTTTTAGCCTCTAAAATAATTATAATAAAAGTCCAAATCACGTGACTGTTATCAACGCTCCGCTTTTCATATGCCTGCTGACATTTTTAATCAAAATCCTTTTTTCTAATAAAACTGCGCAAATTTTATACATTTAGAAAGACCGATAAAAAAATTATATTTGGAAGATGCACTACGGTCAACTATGTACAATATATTATGAGATAACTCCAGGTAAAATTTGGTTGACAGTCCCTTATCTCAGGAGTCGATCAAGCAAGACAGCTGATTTTAGAGCTTCTATATCCATACATCGATCACGCTTCGTTGCTAAATATTATTTTGGTACCAGCTATCGGCAATTTATATAATCAAATAAACTTTCTGTTGAAATTGTAATTTGTTCTTCATTTTAACAATTTTGCTTGCATTGTAAATAAAATGAATATTTCATAACAGATATAATTTAAATATAAGGAATATTATGTAACATTGTGTTACAACATGTATTAGTTATATTAATGCAGATAAAAATTAGAATTTAAGAATAGCAACTTTGTCCGAAAAATAAATTATTAGCATATTAATGCAATTATTTAGTTGCAATTTAGTTATGAAGTCAAAGAAAAGATGTCTTTTTTAATATTTAAAATTTATTACAGTTTTAACACAGTTATGAAATTTGAATTTGAATAAAGAAATGTTTACTTTGGTGTAGACTAACATTTTAAAAGAACGAAATGCCGTAGATTTCCCAATTTACTTGAAATTTATGTTGTAAAATACGTTTTGTGTTTTTTCTTATGTCGCATAAAAATACGTTTTGCAACGCTGCTTTGTGTTAACGAAGAGTTGGCGCAGTTTTTTACAAACTTCGTATGAATTACAAGCTCCGATGTAATTAGGGGCCCTCTAGTGGGCGCACTCCAGCTAGTGACTACTATAGTAGTGTAGTTTAAGCTTTGCACGTCCAGTATGATTTAATATTAACCACTGCTTTTGATTGATCTAAAACTATAGCCATTGAAAGAAGCACTCAAGCACTATCAATTACAACTACTTTTATGTAGCAGTTTTTTTTTTTTTAGGTGGAACGTATAACGTTACTTTTTCTATCATTTCAGTATCTTGCGTTTTTGTTACCTATAAGTGAAGAAAAAATGTTGTTAAAAGGCCATTCTGTTGGAGCGGCGAATTTGGGTTCCTTTTTTGTTTTTTCATTTCCCTATTGTTTATTTTACGTAGGCTACTTATGATTCTTTCAACGATTTGAGAAATTGTTTGTATTACAAAACTTTTTATTTTATACAGTTGGTTGGTTCTATTTATGACGGCCAATTATCAGCATGAGGGATATAGGCCCAAAGGGGGGAGTGCCCTCCATGGAGGTCTTTCTAAGGGAACCTAACCCGTATTTACGCTTGGAAAACCGAGGTTCGAAGAAAACCACGAAAACTCCGAACGATTAGACCGACGGGCGCGATTGGGATCGAACCCAGCACCTCCCGTCTACCAGCTTCGAGAGCAGAATCTCTCGGCCACTGGTGGGGCTGATTTTATACAGCAAAGGAATAAAATTAAAAATGAATAAAATGTCGTTGCTCCTGAGAGCCAAATTGGTCAATAAAGGAGATTGCAGACCATAGTTAAAATTCGATTAGCATACATGTATCTTACTGTATTACTTTTAAGAATTAGAACACATCCTACAATCGTAGCTAGAGTACATTTCTTTTTAGAAACTGGAGATAGAATTTCACCTTCTTCAATTCAGTCTACTCCTCGCTCTTCGTTTCGGGCATATGAGAGGGAAGAAACTTGCAATAACCCACTTTTAGATCGTCCATCAATAACGTGAGCTTCTCTCGGCAGTGATTCGTGAAGAACTAATACCTGCTCTGACACAGAAAATGATTATGAAGGAAACTACCAGGAGTCGTCTGATGCTGCGGAGAGTAGCTTGGATGTTTCACAATCACAACAGCTTGGATGTTTCGTCTACCCCAACGAAAATGACCCATTTTGATGAAAAAAGCTTTCATGGAGAAGCATCATATTCGTGTTAGTGAGGGAAATAGAGCTAAATTGCCATTTGTCTCAGCAAAATTTTATTACCGACATTTACAGAATGGTGATAAAGTTCACAGAAAATGATTAACATATTCGATTCGGCACTACAGAGTGTACTGTTCCAGTGTATAACTTTTGGGGTTAAAAATAATAAAGATTCTACTTTTATTATCGGACATGACTGTTCTCCTAAGCATATTTTTAAAAATCTTTTGAAATTCATGAAGAATCTCGTTGGCATCAACTCCCAGCGAAGGCAGCTTTTCAAAGAGAAAAAGGTCATGATATTTCAACTCTTCTGACTAGTAATTAAACCAAAAAGCGAGAAAGAGAAATTAACTTCAGACGATTGATTGTTCAAAGTTTAATTGATATAGTTCTGTTGGTTAGAAAACAAGATATTACGCAGAGAGGGGATAAAGCAGGAGGTGATTATATGTTTGACTCTAAAGTTAAGCATGGTAATTTTCTCGAACTGGTCATGTTGGTTGCAAATTATGATATTTATAAAATCAGAATTAGCCAAATGTGGAATGCAGCATCAAATATTATTTCTTGATTAGTGTCGAAGCTAACAATATGAAAGGCTATTAAAAAGGTTTACAAGCTCAGTTCAATAAGGAAAACGGAAATTTTATTTACATTCACTGAACTTGACCCGAAGAACTTGGTAGTAGCTGATTCAACAGTAACGCTGCTCCAAGGAGAAAACTATTTGGATTGGTGAAAGAATCTGCAGTTTTTCTTAGCTCGTCTTACGAAAGGGAGAAGGGTATACGTATGGGAGAAGGAGACAAAACAGAAACATATTGCGCATGAAAAACTGTTAGAGGTTGCAAAAAATAGGGTAAGGCATTTTTTGGAAGTGAGGAAAGTATAAACAAAAGGAAACTATTCAATTATACACTGACGGAAAAAAAATCCCAACACCAAAAAAGACTTGTGTTAGATAAACGAAATTTGGTAGGTGCGTTTATATATCTGAAAGATGACATTGATTGAAATTTCGCGCTTCGCGCATAAGTGTGTCTCTAGTAGCGCCACTCAGAACTTGCAGATCAGATTTACTTTAAATGCGTGCTGTAAAGTTCATGGGCGTTATTTAGCTTCAAAATGTGACGCATTGAGTTTATGTTAGCCAAGAATGCATTTAACAAGACGAAGAAGCCACTGTCAACAGTTCACCGAGTAGGAACGAGGTCGCATAATCGGGCTACGAGAAGGTGGATTTTCTTTCCACGATATTGCAGAAAGACTTGGCTGGAATGTATCCACTGTGCATGATTGTTGGAAGCAGTGGTCAAGGGATGGTACTGCCTCAAGAAGACCGGGTTCTAGTCGGCCACGTGACACTCCTGAGAGGGAAAATCGCCGTTTTCTGCGCACGCCTGTGGCGCGTCGTACTGCGTCTGCGGCAGAAATTCGAACTGTAATTGGTACCACAGTGACACAACGAACTGTTAGAAATCGGTTACTTCAAGGACAGCTCAGAGCTAAGCGCCCTCTAGCGTGCATTCTACTGACTCCAAGCCATTGCCCTTTGCGACGCTATTGTTGTCAAGCCAGAGCTCATTGGAGGACAGAGTGGAGATCTGTTGTGTTTTCTGATGAAAAAGAAACACAACAGATCTCCATTCCGCCCACCAATGAGCTCTGGCTTGACACGAATGGCTTCGCAAACGGCAATGGCTTGGAGTCAGTGGAATGCACGCTAGAGGGCGCCTAGCTCTGAGCTGTTCTTGAAGTAACTGATTTCTAACAGTTCGTTGCGTCACTGTGGTACCAACTGCAGCTCGAATTTCTGCCGCAGACGCAGTACGATGCGCCACAGGCGTGCTCCGTATACAGCAATCTTCCCTCTCAGGAGTGCCACATGGCCGCCTGGAACCCGGTCTTCTTGAGGTAGTACCGTCCCTTGACCACTGCTTCCAACAATCATGCACAGTGGATACATTCCAGCCAAATCTTTCTGCAATATCGCAGAAAGAAAATCCACCTTCTCGTAGCCCGATTATGCGACCTCGTTCCAACTCGCTGAGCTGTTGACAGTGGCTTCTTCGTCTTGTTGCAGGCATTCTTGGCTAACATCAACTCAATACGTCACATTTCGAAGCTAAATAAAACCCACGAACTCCACAGCACGCATTTAAAATAAACCTGATCTGCAAGTTCTTAGTGACGCTACTAGCGCCAAACTTATGCGCGAAGCGCGAAATTTCAATCGATGTCATCTTTCAGATGTATAAACGCGCCGACCAAATTTCGTTTT
Source organism: Maratus speciosus (assembly GCA_963932465.1). Classification (NCBI taxonomy): domain Eukaryota; kingdom Metazoa; phylum Arthropoda; class Arachnida; order Araneae; family Salticidae; genus Maratus; species Maratus speciosus. Next base: position 134,135 of record CAWVRF010000018.1, on the reverse strand, counting down.
TCTAACACAAGTCTTTCTTGGTGTTGGGATTTTTTTTCCGCCAGTGTATTTCCATTTTAAAAGAAATATCAAATGGAAGTTGTGACTGCAAATCTAAATTCATGACTAGAAATTTAATCAGTCAATGGTTTAAATTTGAAAATCTCTATATGTCTAATGTTTTACTACATTTATTTCTCGTTACATTGCATATTTCAAAATATTACAAAGTAAAACCATTTACTAATCTACAGGCTGGAACTTGATAGAGAAGCTACTGCAACAAGGGAGATAAGGAATGATAAACACTTTCAGACTCTGTATTCAAAAGCAAAATATTATGAATGTACAGTTAATAGCAAATTAAAAGATAAAAGTACTGATTTAGAAGTAGAATTAGATTTCAAGGAAAAAAAGAACTTTAAAGAAAAGGGTGATGAAAAATCAATCGATGAAGCTCCTGGAATCGCAACTGCTCAAAACTATAAATTGGTATTTTTTAGAGTTTTAGATTCTGCCAGTACAAATATTGAAGAAAGATTTTATCCAAACAAAGGAATTTTGGGAGGATTTTGGCCAAATGAAATTTAATGAAATCGTAATGTTTGATAGTTTTCCTACACATAACGTTTGAAGCATTCCTAAACTTTGTAAAATTGAAAGAAATCAGTTATTGATAGAGCTGCAATATTTTCAGATCATTATGTATGTTTTTTAATTTCCGAAAAATCTGACATTTAAGGAAAACAAGATAATCTGAATGGAGTTGAAGAAATCTGTGAATGTGACGATTTAGAATTTCAATTTGAAGAAGACGAAAATTTTTATGGATACTGCTCTGACAAGAAACAATGATTTCAGTGTTTATCGTGCCCCTTTTCTGTTGTTTTTGAACCCCCACAATCTGGAATGCTTACCAAACTGTATCTAGCTTACAAGTTTGTACTAACCATAGTACGCAAGCCATCAGTGGAAAGGTGTTTTCGCAACTTGAAATAGTTCAAACTCGTTTTAGATCTACTTTAAGAACGGAACTTATGTCTAATCTTCTTTTTATGAATGTGGAAAAAGATTTATTTTATAACTTGGATGCAGTTGTTATAGATGAAGTAACCAAGGTCAGTGAAGAACTAGCCAATAGCTGGTTAGTAAACAGCCGTTCACAATCACATAACTTGTTTTTAGTTTGCTGTAATTGAATCAAAGTATTGTAGAGCCATCTTTTTTTTTTGTTAGATTTTGTAATTTGTAACAATTAAATCAGAATTAAACAGTACATTGTTTTCTTTTCAATATGCTTCTTTTTTTTTTATTACGATTGTGTCTCTTTTTGCTATTTACTTAGGTATTACAGTAGGATTTCACTTATTAAAGTTTCATCGCAGTAATTTGTTTCTCTAAAATTAAAAATATTTAGCACTCTCATTTTTAAGTAATAAACCACTCGTAATTAACTAATATTACTTTTTTTTCTACCGTGGAAATAATTTAGGTACTTGTATATAAAATAACAGAAATGTTTAATGTGAAAGTAAGTAAACTACATCAGAAAAAGCTTAGTTCTTTACTCAACTATTTTCCAAGTGACAAAATAGTTATACGTGGTATTAAGGCACATGTAAGCCTAATTTTCAAAAATTAAATATTCTGCTATTCTATTCCCTCTAAATATCCAGTAACGGGCCCCTTTTCAGTCTTTAGCCAAGGGCCCCCAAAGGAGCCAGTCAGGGCCTCGTTAGAGGTTAAGCTTTATAAAATAAATAATTATATAAAATAAGTTATTTGGCGACATACTTACTGTAATATTTTCTAATTTGCACTATTTTAGCTTAAAACAGCCACATGACTTCCTTACCGTCCATCTTGCTAAACTTATACAGAAAATCACTTCAGATGCAGCCACAAAATTTTTTTCAAGTTTTTTCTCATGCAGAAGTACGCTAGAGAAAGAATGTCTAAAATTCTTTGACAGGAAATTTACTGCAGAATTTAAATCAGTATTTAAATATCAATTTCATTTTTTTACCTTCCCTTCCTTTCTTTAATACCCCTTTAAGACAATGTTATACCAAAATTTTGTACTAAAAATACTACGTTGTTATTATTTCTTATTTGAATGTCATGTGAGTACTATGCAAATTCATTATAAGTAAAAATTTCGAAGAAAATAAAAAGTTTTAGTGGTAAAATGGTAAGGAAAATTAAACTCGCAATGTTTAATTTTCCATAACATAAGTTTAACATAAACCTCAGTTAAATAAAAAAATTTTTGCTGCTGACCATTTTTTCTTTATTTTGAATCATTAAGGCATTCGTCTGTCAGATTAAAATGTTATTTTAGCAAGTTTAATTTCGCCAGATTTTTTCATCCAAAGGTCAAAAGATTATGAGAATGCCCCATATCTTTCATCTCAATAAAATTATGCTTTAAAATCATATAAATTTTAAGATACAATAAAGCGCCGATTATCGGAACTCCAATTAACCGAACTTGCAATTATCCGAACAACCAATTTTTCTCAAAAAAAAAAAAAAAAAAAATTAAACCGAACTTTCAACTATCCGACTAGTCTATTTCTCTCACATTTTTTTTTTTTTTTAAATCGAACTTCCAATTATCAAAACGCCCCGTTTCTCTCATTTTTTCCCCTTCAGATTTAACATACAAAATCGAACCCCCGATTAGTGTATTGTTGGGTGCAGTAACAACGAAAAAGAAATTGAGGAAAAGGAAAACGAATGCTCTGACCATCACATAACGAAAACTTTGAATGGTTGGAAACCGATATGAAATGACCCGAACGGCACGGCAGAATAACACTGATCCTATTCAACTAACGTATTTAAGAATAATTCCAGATATGACAGCATTGAAAAGAATGTCTTCTTTGAAGCAAGCAACAATCAAAAGCTTTTTTGCTTGGAGTTCAAAAGATGATAAAAAAAGAAAAAGAAAATTTTAAATGATAAAAAAGTAAAATAAATAAATAAAAAGGACAAAAAAAATTAAACACGACAGTGCTAACTGGTGCTGGCTGTCATAAGCCTGGATAAAATGTGAAGGTTTTAGTATAGTCAGGAACATCCCTTAAGTTGTCTCTCCATTTATCCGAACTTTTGCTTATCCGAACTAGGCTCGGCCCCGACTTGCTCGGATAATCGGCGCTTTACTGTATTGAATATTGAAAATGGCCCTTTTTTTCGATTTTAAGAGTCCTGAGACCTCTTAAGGCCTATGTCGAATCTATTAATTTTCATCCGTAATTACGCGCCACCAGTGGCTGAGGGGTTCTGCTCTGAAAGCTGGTAGACGGGAGGTGCTACTTTCGAACCCAATTGCGTACGTTCACCTAAACGTTCGGAATTTTTCGTGGTTTTCTTAGAACCTTGCGTTAATGTGGGTTACCATTCCTTAGAACCCCCCCCCACGAACGGCATCCCCCCCCCCCCCTCGGACATATATCCCTAGTTTAGATAATCGACCGTCACAAACAACACCAACACCAATCCTTGATTACATAAATATTTACGTTTTACTCAATTTAGTGCAACATGGAACGTTAGCTGTTTTCTTTTAATCAGGGTTCGTGTGCTTCAAGGACTTTCAAGGACTTTTTACCAGAATTTTCGTAAAGTACCTTATTAAAAGAAAAGAAAAAAAAAAAAAAAAGGTTCTATCTTCGTATATAGCGACCAGTACTTTACGAAACTTCTGGTACTAAAACACCTAAAATCCCCTGAATCACATGATGTGTACGAACCCTGTTATTACTTAAACTCGTTATAGAAATTAGATGTCACAACTGGAATATTAAACAGATTTTCAATACATTCACTTAAGAAATAAGGTTATGAATAGATTACAATCAACTTAAATAAATATATACCACATTTCTCAGAAGATAAAAAAAAAAAAAAAAAAACTTTATGAGAATTTCTAGAGATTTTATGCATGGTGAAGTAAAATTAATTTATTTCAAACATTCCTGATGTCGACCGAAAAAAAAAGACCTTTCAGAGAGATTCATTGGCTACATAAACATGCTTTATTTATATATAATCAGTTGTTCATATTATCTGTTTAATGTTTTGTCTACTTTAGTTCAGTAATATGACATATTATGGAAAATTAAAACACAAGGACGAATACAGAAATGTAAAATAATAATAATAACAATGGTCGTAATAGATAAATACTTTCCTGGAATGAGTGTGTTAATTTAGAGGCAGATTTTTCCAGTACTTTTTAAAATACAAATTTCAATTTAGCTTTTTTAAAAGTTAAAATTAATGAAAAAAGAAGGAAAGTTTAAAAAAAAAAAGAAAACCATAATTGCACTATTCTCATTGATCCGCTTATTGTATACCAAACATTCTGATTTTTTTTTTTTTTATAAGTTTTTACAAAGTTTGTAATATAAAAACCTTCTGGGTAGGTTTTTGAAAATTTTTCAATATCAGCCTACGTGTAATATTTTTGTTTTACAATAGACTTGCTCCAAAAGCTGATCAAGTTAGGGCCCTGTAACTACAAATTGATACAATTTTTATAACTGTCAGCTACTAAGATTTTTGTCACTATGTTTTCTGAATAGTAATCCTTGTGAAAAAAAACTCCGACTAAAACCAACGGAGGTTACCATTCAGAAATGGTGGTGAAAAAATTAATCGCAGCAGTTGGCATTCATACACTACGTTTTTAGATATCAGTTGGCTAATTTCGTGATATTTTCCGGTTTCTTTTAAAATAAAAAATTTTAATTATGTTATTTTCACTAATATAATTTTTTTCAATCAAAGAATTCAAAAGTGCAACATGAATTTAAGTATTTCGAAAAACTCTGTTTTTTTTCAGATTATGCAACACACGTTATTGTTGTTTGGGTTTATGACGCTCAATTATCAGCACGAGGGATATAGGCCCTAAGGAGGGGGGAGTGCCCTCCGTGAGGGTCTTTGTAAGGGAACCTAACCAGTATTTACACTTGGAAAACCAAAGTTCGAAGAAAATCACGAAAACTCCGAATGATTAGGCCGACGGGCGCGATTGGGATCGAACCCAGCACCTCCCGTCTACCAGTTTCGAGAGCAGAACTTCTCGGCCACTGGTGGGGTCCGCAATACACGTGAAATTCAGTATCGACTAATTGGAATTAATTTCCAATCGTACGGAAGTAATTTTCCCTTTTTTTTCCCCTTTAATAAAAGATAAAGTAAATTTCGAGCATAACATTTCACGCAAAAATGCCATATGAAATACTATAAAATAACGTAATTCAAGAACTGACACTCCATGAACTTCTAATAAATGTTTCACAAATAACTAATATTACATGTAATATAAAATGGCTACTAAAGATAAATATATACATATAATATGTGTACTATTCACAAAAGGTATAATTTTAAACAACTGACACCACTTAATTTAATTAAAATTAGTGCTATGGTATAATCAATGGATATATTGAGTTGCAATTCATGCAGAAATCACCAAATTCGTGTGATAGTCATCGTTAATGGATGGCTTAAAATTAGGCATGGGCATCTCGAACCGACTTTCCAGGCAATAGGGAATTTTACCTGGCAAAATTAATGGTAGTTTTGGAAATCGACTTTATATTTTTTGGATCGCTGAATCCGACTTTGTAACTTTCCACCAAAATTTCCCCGGCAATCACCCCCCCAAAAAAAGGTTTTTATTAAAAAAAAAATCAATTTTTTCGTTGTTTTAGGGAAAAGGTATCTAGAATTTCAGGAAGTAGACAAAATTTGCAACAAATGAGACACATGGCATTATGACGTAGGATGAATGAGGAGGCGGGGACCTGCATCGGAACATGCGCCGCGGAACTGCGTGGACTAAGTTGTGCAATTCCACTTAACCACTCACATCGTTTACGTTCGCTATCCCTTCACCCCTCCGAACTTTCCCTATAAGGTTTACTTTAAGTTTTTTGGGTCGCTGAATCTGAATTTTTAATTTCTCACCAATCCCCCCCCCCCTCCCCAAATAGTTGTTTTTAAATTCAATGTTTTATTATTTTAGGGGAAAAGTATCTGAAATTCAGAAAGTAGACAAAATTTGCAACAAATAGGATACATGACATTATGACGTAGGATGAACGGGGAGGGGGGTCTGCGTGCACTAAGTTATGAAATTCCGTTTAATAATCCAGGCAATAGGGGATTTTACATGGCAAAATTAATGGTAGTTCTGGAAATCGACTCACTTTATGTTTTTTGGGTAGCTGAATCCGAATTTGTAACTTCCCACCAAAATTTCCCCCGGCAACTCCCCCCCTCCCAAGTATACTAATAAAGGAGAATTACATTTTCCTGTATATATATAGGTATAATTATATAATAGCAAAAGTTAATAATATTTATACAAATTTTTACAGTATACGTTTAATATTGGATATTTGTACTTGGAGACAGGGACTGAAATGCAGGGGCGTCGCCATGGGGGGGTATGGGGGGCAGCCTCCCCCCCAATATATGTGAAGTTGGGAAATTTGAGCTTAGAGTTGGGAAATTCTAGATTTTTGAGACATTTTCTTTTTTTAAAGTAATAGTAAAAAAATTACGAAATTTTTATTGTTTTGTTGATTATTTTGAGTACTGCAACAGTAAACAAGATAAATTATCAAAAGAAATCAGCCACACTCAATCTATCATTGTATTTTTCAGTTCTACAAAAATATTGTACATCTACTAGACCTAAATTTCTCTACTCCTGTCCATCAATAACTGACTAATCAGTTCCTTTATTTCCTCCAAAACTTTATTCTTTTCTCAAAAATTTCACCCTACCTCCCCTTCTCCTCCCAAAAGAGAATCCAGCTATTTTAATCCAAAGGGATTGCAGCTTCTTTTGAAAATTTGAGATCACTTGTAGCACAACAGAAAGGAATATAGTAACCTACTTGAAATACAGCTATGGGCAAGAAGATATGATGAGTTTTCACAACTTTTTTGACTAATTTTGCGATTTTTGGACAATATTTTACTCATTCTCGTGATTTTTTTGCCGCAAATATTAATTAACCCTTTGCTGTCAAATAAAAAGCGTTATATGAGCAAATGCGGATATAAGAAGTCGGTAGTTTAGATAAATTTGTCACATTTTACTTTTATTTGTGTGCGGAAATATATATCATTTACTGTTCGTTTATATTCATATGTGTTTATAAAATTTTAAACTAAAAGTCCAGTGTTCTGTGTTTAAAGCTGTTCTAAAAAGTTACTATAAATCTCAGCACGAAGAAACCCTTCATAATAGGAAAAGAGTTTTCGTGCAAGATTTTGGAGCATCTAAAAATCCATTCGAGGATGAAAAGGTAAAAAATGGACGATTTTAATTTGGAACAGAAGTATGATCATGAAAGCAGTCCATCAACTGAAGAAAAAATAGACATGCACTGTAACACTGACAGGTTGCACTTGAATAAAATTTTGAAGAAATAAAGATTTCCTTATAGACAAGCTCACAAACAATTATGAATTTTAGGATCTTACTGGAGAAGCTGAGTTCCGAAAGCACCGTAGGAAAACGGTTTCACCAAAGGCAATAGATAAAAATAATAGCACAGCCATGGACATTGATACACATAAGTTTTACAGTAAATAATTATAAGAAATGCAAGAAAATTTCGGAAATTTAGTAATGGGATTAAATGACAACGTTCCCTATATCAAGAGAATATTGCAGCAATGCATTCCATATTTAAATTACAATTGTGCAAGGGAAAAGTTAATAATGTTTCCACCTGGATATGAGAAACAGGATGTACATGCAGAGTCAAATAGAAATAAACCAAATCCCAACTCACTTAACAAACCTTTTACTCATGCCATGAAATTCAAAGACTATTTGGGTCACACCGTCAAACTATATACTCGTACCTTAACATTCACAGCAGCTTATCTTTATGGCGTAGCATCTAATGAAAGAATCTGTAGTCAAATAAAAATTTAAAATATGTATATTGCAAGCTACAATGAGGGATGACAGACTTGACAGCCTAATGCTTTTAAAATACGAAAGTGAAATAGGGAATTTTATTAAACTAAGCGATGTTATTAACAGGTGGGCTTCTTTGAAGACCACAAGAATTAATATTAAGTGGAAACTAGTCGGATGTGCCAATCCCAAAATTTTCATCTACAACATACATGTTAATGCCTCAAAATTTGCAATCACAGTGCCAAAATTAAATGACAATTCTTTGCCTATAATAACAAACTCTAAAGGTATAGATTTGTTGAATTGTGTGCATTTAAAAAGGAAATATAAGCATAGAATTTTTCAAACAAATCATTTAATTTTGGCACCCAGCCTCTTAGATGTCTGCAGCCAAAATTCCTTACTCAAAGGGCACAAAAGCGATAGCTTTGGACAGTATAGACCCAAGCTTAATAAGGATCTATTTATGTGGAAGTGCTACTTATGTGGAATATGAAGTTTGACTAAATTTCGTGCATTAGTTTTTGAGATACAGCTATCGCAAAATCGTGAAAAATGCTGCATAGCAGCGCCACCTGCTATATGATATACATAAAAAGCTAATCTGCATCAAATTATGCCAAGATTTAACAGAATATGACGTTTGATCAAATTTCGTGCAATAGTTTTTGAGATATAATTATCGCTAAAATCATGTAAATCGTGAAAAAATGCCGCATAGCAGTGCCACCTGTTGGACAATTTACACCAAACACAAATCAGCACCAATTTCTATCAAGGTACAGTCAAACCTCGTTAACAGGAACTGTTTCCGATTGCCTCGTCCAGTTGTATGTAATGTAGTTAAGTTCCGATAACACGAACTACTTTTAATACGAACAAAAAAAAGTTTCCCCTTGAGTGTTCGCGTTAACGAGGTTCGACTGTATAAGTAAATCTCTAAAGTTTTATTAAATTTCGTGCATTAGTTCTTGTGTTAGAGCGCCCACAAAATTTGTATCACATATAGACAGACAGATATTTTCTAAAAACAGTCGAATCGTGTTCAGGACTTACTAAAACGTATAAATCAGTCTAAAACCGGAAGTCGAATTTTTTCACGAATCCAACTTTCCCCTTGTACAGATAGAAGAAAGTAAAAAGCGTATTTATTTTTTTGTAAACAAACCCATAATTAGAATTTTTATGTTTTCAGTTTCAGAATTTTTCTTTGGAAAGGAATTTTTTATGCAAAAGTATCATTATAATTATTACACACGTTGTGCATATCATTTTAGTCGAAAATTGGAGCAATTTGTTTCAAGTTGGGAAATTTTTTAATTCTCCCCCCCCCCCCCCCGAAAAAATATCTGTGGCTACGCCCCTGCTGAAATGGTGATTAGGTTTGCTTAAAGCTTAAAATTAATTATTTTTACATCATTATACGTCTATTTATCATTGGTAATTGTTAAAATAATTGTTACAATGTACATCTTTCAGTTTTTGGTTTTAGTATAATTAATGGAATATTATTGGCAGTGAACGCAAATTGTCTCCTTATATGTTTTCCCGTTATAAATATTTTTCAAGGTAATGTCATAAACTGAATTTTTCAATTTCATGTAAATAATTAGCAGATTTTATTATTTGGTTCGCAGTGAGTGCATGTGTAGACTAATGTTATTTTATACTTTCATTTTAAAGCTTAATGTAAATTAATTGTTATTTAAATTGCTGATTTTATAGAGCTGGTTTTATCATAAAATGCATGATCTTTAGGAATCTTGCTTTAAAATAGGTCTCTAAGGCGAATATCAAGTTATGGGGGTCCCTGTAATTTGATTCTAACCGCTGTTTGCACTCTGTTTAAGGAAAACACCTTTTTCCCCCCTTTTGGGGCCCAGGGCAGCTGCCTTGTTTACTCTTGTGAAAATCAAGTTCTGTTTTAACAAACTAAAACTGACATTTTATTTTATATATTTACATTACATTAATATATTTCTGATGACATTTAAGTATTAAAAATATCTTTTTGAAATTTTCCCGAGGCACAATGGGACTAGACACAAAGACAAAGCGGTCACACACAAGGCTTTACACAAGACGATCTCTTTTAGCTGCAGAAGCGTTACCGAGTGGATATGTGAGTGATTTTCACGGCATATTTCTTCGAAAAATTGATCCAGCTAAATTCCGTTTCAACACAGCCTTCAGAATTGAAGTTTAGTCAATCGCGGTTGTATATTTGAAATAAAGATGGCGTCGCTTAAATTGCCCTTTTATGATTTTTTTTAATGGACAAAACTATAATTCAGAAATTAAAAGAAATATTTATTATAGAAGATGTGAATATGAAAGAATGTGTTACTTTTAATTTTTAGCTCACATGCTATCACAGCCTGAGAGCTAATGTGCATGCAGGTTCTGTATGTACCTATGTATGTACGCAAAGCGATAACTCTTGATAGAAATATCCGATTTATTTCAAATTTTGTATATAGGATCATTCTGATAAAGCGCTTCCCTGATCAGTTTTCGAACTTCATTGGTTAAGTATACAAGAGGGGAACGGTGGATAATCCCCCCCCCCTTAATTTAAATAAATTGGTTTTTCATGCAGAATTATCCGATTTTCTTCAAATTTGATATACCCGTTTATTCTGACAAGGCGCTTCCCTGATTAGATTTGAGGGTTCGTTGGCTAAGTATAAAGCGAGGAAAGGGCCTTAACCGCCACCTTAATTTAGATAAATGTGTTTTTATGCAGAATTATCCAATTTGCTTCAAATTTGGTATACCGGCTTATTCTGATAAGACGCTTCCCTTATTTGGTTTGGAGGTTCATTGGTTAAGTATAAAAAGGAGGGGGAGCTAGCCTCTCTTTTAGCTAATTGGATTTTTGTCGATTTCTTTATTTTTCGAGGGCGTTATTCTTTCAAATAAGAGTATAACATATAATTAGTGTGAATAGATTGTGAGCTCAGTGCCATCAGTTTAACTGGGCACTCTTCTTTATATTTATTCGGTCTTTTCAGGATATTTTAGCTTTACAAACTCAAAATTATAATAATTTGCGACGAAGCTTTAACAAAGAACTTGAACGGCTGAGAACGTAATCTCCCGTGAGATGTGGTGGAGGTTTGACCGGGAACCGTAACAATTTAAGCTTTGGCTCTCTTGTAGGACCCGCCTGTGGTCGAATTATGAGAACCATTTGGAGAACCAAAAGAATCTTATGTATAAGATACGCCCATTTTCAGATTAAAACAAACAATGTATTTTTTTATGTATGAGCGGGTTTTAAAAAAAAGTACGTAAAGGAGCGGCAATGGCGCCATCTTTTGCATCATATTCGATTCATAACTTTAATGCTTTAGTGAAAGTAAAGCGTTTGAGGTATTCTGTCCATTTGTTCGATACACTACAATAGACTCCATCATCACAGACTTGGTTATTTTTTGTAATTATTTCTAATAACTCTCGGATCTTGAATTTGTAAGGATTCAACTGTCGGGCAATAATTTCTACGCTGTCAAAATCAACTGATTTGATATTGCCATTGTAGCATAGTTTTGTTAATGCTGTGTTCAGTTTACCAAATTTCATGTCTTTCTTATGCTCTTCAAAGTTTCATTTTGAACAGAATTTCCGAGCATGACAGCGTTGGAAAAGAAAAAAAACGGCTTCCCTCAAAAACTAGCACTTGTAAATCAGGTTTAAATCAATTTTGTGAAAAATTACACTAATAATAAAAAGTAAAGTGCCCAGTTAAACTGGTGCATTGAGCTCACATGCTATTCGCACCAATTGTATATTATACTCTTATTTTAAATAATAATGCCCACAAAAAATAAATGAAGGGAATTTGCCTCCGTTTCCTCCCTTTATACTTAACCAATGAACCTCCAAATCTAATCAGGGAAACTCCTTTACATAATAAACTGGTATACCAAATATGAAGCAAATCAGATAATCCTGCATTAAAAAACCATTTCGCTAAATTAAGGGTGGTATTAGCTCCCCCATTTCTCCCTTTATGCTCAATCAATGAATCTTCAAATCTAATCAGAAAAGCTCCTTATCAAAATGAACCTAGAAAAAAAATTTAAAGTAAATTTGATAATTCTGCATGAAAACCCATTTATCTAAATTGAGGGGAGCGGACTTCCCCCCCTTTCCTCCTTTTATGCTTAACCAATCAACCTCCAAATCAAATGAAAGGAGCGCCATATATCATTGGTATAATTGGTATATCAAACTTGAACCAACTCGAATAATTCTGCATGAAAAACCCATTTATATAAATTAAGGGGGGGAATAGCCCCCGTCCCCCCTTTATACTTAACTAATAAACCTCCAAATCTAATCAAGGCAGCTCCTTAACATAATAAACCGGTACACCAAATTTGGAGCAAATCGAATAATTCTACATGAAAAACTAATTTATCTAAATTAAAAAGTGGGCTAGCCCCCTTTTCCCTCTTTATACTTAAGTAATGAACTTCCAAATCTAATCAGGGTATCTCCTTAACATAATAAAGCGTTATACCAAATTTGGAGCAAATCGGATACCTCTGCATGAAAAACCCATTTATTTAAATTAGGAGGGTGGGTTCTAGCCCACCTTTCCTCCCTTTATACTTAACTAATGAACCTCCAAATATAATCGGGGAAGCTCCTTAACATAATAAACAGGTATACCAAATTTGAAGCAAATCGAATAACTCTGCATGAAAAACCCATTTATTTAAATTAAGAGGATGAGTCTAGCCCCCCTTTCTCCTCATTTATACTTAACTAATGAACTTCCAAATTTAATAAAGGCAGCTTCTTAACATAATAAACCGGTACATCAAATTTGGAGCAAATCGAACAATTCTGCATGAAAAACACATTTATCTAAATTAAGGGGGGGCTAGCCCTCCTTTCCTCCCCTTATACTTAACCAATGAACCCTCAAAACTAATCAGGAAGCGCCTTATCAAAAGAACCTATAAAAAAATTGAAGCAAATCAGATGATTCTATCAAGAGTTATCGCGTTACGTACATGCATACATACGTACATACAGAACTTGCGGGCACATTACCTCTCAAGCTTTGATAGCCTGTGAGCTAAAAAACTGCTCGATTAAAAATCTTTTTAATAATCATGCCTGAAAACTTTAAGCTTTTACATTTAAAAATAAATAAGAAAATGTTCCATCAGAAAGTTGTTGAGCGGTGAAAAATATTCTTTTTAGAACGACCTTAATAAAAGAAATAATGATCATTCGAGCTTAAATTTACAGTGTTACAGGCATTCTATTGTTCTACAGAAACCCTATTATTATTTCCAAAGTTTACTGAATTCCCCTTGGAGCTGGCAGATTCAAGTACATCCATCAAATTTTAAATTTCAACCCGCATAGAACACTGTCATATCTTAAGATATGTTCTTTCGCTCCCACTATTTTAAAAATCTTTTTCCAACAGAGTTCTCAACGCAAGAAAAACAAACAATAATAACCGTTACAATGTTGTTCGATACCAAAAATAAATCAACAAACATAGGTAGTTGTTTCCAAATATTTTTCAACGCCGTAAACATCTCTATTAACCATTTCAGGAGCTGAGTAATTCTGTTCGTAAAATGGTGAAATGATTAACTGACATAACAATTTACAAACGAATTTATAAGAAAATAATAGTTAGCTTTTCTTCAGTAGTTTGCGAAAGTATAATTATGTTAAAATTTTCTAGGGGGCAACTCGCTAGTTCAGAATTAGAATTCAGTTGTCCTATTTGCAATCACAGGCCTTGTGAGAATTAAATGTAATGGAGAAAAAGCTTCAAATAATTCCACTCGACTTTCCGTACATTAGAACTGTGTTACCAGTGTGCTCCTTTTTAAAATTCAGATTTCTTGATTGGCACCACTTTTTAAAAATTGTAAAACTTCGCTTTTTTTTTAAAGACATAGGCAATCAAGACGAAAACAAGGGGAATTTTACCAGTTCAGACAATCAAAAAATCTGAATTTTAAAAAATTTAGCCCACTAGCAACACAGCACAAGAATAGCGTGATTCACGTTTCACCGAGCAAGGTGGAATATCAAAAAGCTTGCAACTTTGCCAGGAAGCTACTAACTACTAGCTGCTAACTGCGAAGAACAAACAAAGGACAGACACCCCCCCCCCCCCTCCAACTCCATGCAAAATTGTAATTAAGAAAAGCAAGCATGTAAATTTAGGAAAAAAAATTGAAGATATTTATTATCAGAACGGGGTCTTTACTGAAATGACAAATCTTTCGAAGTCTCCATATTGATGTGCAAAGTAAGAACATGGCTGTAGGAAAATCCAAATAACGAAACTTGGAAAGTACGTAATATTATGAAAAAAAAAAACATACTATTTTATTGAAAATTGTATTAATTTTTTTGCTCTATAAGTTATATGTCCACACCTTTTATGCTCTATTTGCATTGTGTAGGAGTTTTTAAATCTAAAAAAAGTGTCAAGTTCTATAAATAAATAAAAAACTAAACGTACAACGAAAGAAACCATTTTAAATTTCAAGATATAGGGCTTCTCTAAACATAGTGGCAGGAAACAAATAAAAAAATATAAACAATATTCAGAAATTCAATTTTTTTACCAGAACCTGAAAATTAAAATGTTGTGTTATAAATATATTACTAAAAAAAAGTAATACGCCCTTAATTTTGTCAACTCACACCAGAATAATTTAAAAATATTTTTATATTTAAATAATTTAAAGTATATAACACGTGATAACCTATGCCAGTCCGGTCTATGGCTTCACTTGTAAGACCACTATGGACAACCCTAGTCGCTTGCACAATTCCAACCAGCGTACTGTCCGTAACGCATCTCGTTACCTTCGCAACTCCACGGTCCGAAGAGATCTAAAACCTACTACCTTACGTAAGCGCATAAACGACTTAGCCAAAAAATTTTATGATAAAATTTTTGACCTCCCTAATGAAATTGTAGCGGAGCTACCGGATTACGACGCTTTTGAACCCCAACATCGGAAACGGCCCAGGTTTTCCATAATTATGGACACTCAGTAACATCTGAGTTCTCCACGCTATTATCGCCTTCTCTTATTTTTCTTTCCTTTTTATATACTTTTCTAAAAAAAAAAAAAAATTCTCTATATACATAGAGACCATAAAAATTGAAAAACTTAAAAAATAAAATGTATGGCCCTGAATTGTCCCTTTTTTGGTTGGATGTTGTGGTCTTGCCACCCTAGCTTTTCTTGCCCTTGCTTGGTGAGTGTTTCCCTGAACAGTACTAACTTTAACTTTCTAAATTCCTTATAGTAGTTTTACAACTACAGTTTGACTTTACTTACTTTAAGACTCATGTAATTTTTTTTTTTTTTTTTTTTTTTTTTTTAGATTTATTGTTAACTTTCTTTCTTCTTAAGATTTTACTTAAATTTCATTTTATTCCTATTTTTCTTATATTTCTTATTTTTCTCTTGTTAACTTCTTTTATTCTTATAGTAGCATTGCTACAGTTTAACTTTATCCCAATGGCTCATTAAAACATATGACATTCTAATTTCCTAGTCTGGGTGTTAAGCTGATAACAGCTAGGAAACCCCTCAATGCTGATTACCTGTTCAGTACCTGTTCAGTAGAGTCATCTTTTTCATGTGTAATTATGTATTAATCAGGAAACGTCGTCTTTCCAGACGATGTCAATATTACCAACGCATCGCAGTTTGCAGACTGCAGACAAAGAAATGGAATCTGTCGGGGATATAGAGCATTTGGCCCCAAGCTGCTCGAAAAGCTATCAGAAGTCATTGTTAAGATCAAGCATGTAAAAAATGTGTATTAAAAAATACGATTATCTGTTCAATTCAGTACAGTCAATCACGGTATCTTTGATCCGCATTTTCTCTATTTTTATATGCCACACTCATATTTGAAGAATATTGTCGCAACTAGGGGCATAAAAGAGAAGAAATTATTCTAAATTACTGTTTGACTATAAACAATTAAGGAATAATAAGGATAAAAGCAATAAAAATGGATTTTTAGCCTGGTTCAAAGTTACCCAGCCATTTAGGGTAACTTTGCACCATATGACAAATTTTTATATAAAATAATTAATTATAAAAAAAAAAGTATTGCAGTCAGGGCAACTTTAAACACCAAAAAATGTTTTCAGATGTGTAAAGACTGCGAATTTACATTTCCCAACATCACAAGATTTGTATAATTTATGATATTACAACAAATATCAGGCTTAAGAAAAGTGGAAGTAGAGAACCATGAACATTTAGAAATTAAAAAAAACCTGTTTATTGTACATATAAAACATAAAAATGCAGTGAAAAACAATTTTCAATGTTTTAACTCTATAATATATCCATAGTTACAGTAATACATACAAGTACTAGTATTATTCAAACAAGAATAAAAAACGTCGAACGTATGAAATGTAAAATTTGAGTAGCTCCGCCCCTAATAACGCCTCTAAATAAATTTTATGTATTTTACACATATTTGTAAAAATATTTACATGTCATATCTAATGCACACTTTCGGCATTTATATAAAATATACGTGCAAATATGGGAAATTTTCGACAGTAGCACCTATAATCAGTAAATTATGAGCATCAGTGTAACTTTGAGCCGGCTCAAAGTTACCCTGAAAATGCGATAAAATGCTAGTGCCTTCATATTTTACATTTTATTAACTATTAATAAATAAATAATCACAAAATATTAACACATTTACAACATTTAGTTAATAATATGTCTGATAAATGAGTATATTGTTACATACTATGAAAATTTAATTGGATTACAACAACTTCAAAACAGCATTCAAAATTAACTTGAAAACAGTACTTCACCAAAATAGTTAGATGATGCAATTAATTGCGCATAATACTGCTAATTTATTTTCTAAAATAAAGAGTAGAAATCCCAGTTTAGAACCTTGTCAACGAAGCACAGTTCTGGAGTTTATTTAGTCTTTTAGAGTCAAAAATATTGAAAAATAGGAGGTGGTGCAAAGTTACACCCCGTGGTTCAAAGTTACCCTGATTGACTGTAGTCGTTCGAACAATGTGAAAATTGCAAATATTTTCAACTTATAATTTCTAATAACGCGGTAACAGACAAAACAAATTTTTTTGTTTACCCTATTTAAAACTGAATACTTCGAAAATATTTTTTTTCCCTCTGCACATTTACCTAATACAGGGCTGCTACTGGCATCAATTAAGTTGATTTTTTAAGCAATTGACCATCTGCAATCACTCCGTTTATCTACCTTTTACTCTCTCTATATATAATAAAGAAAATTTTATAATGAAATACTGACTATTTCGAAAATAATTAGAACAGTGTTTTGATCTTTCAAGTACCTTAGATGAATTCCTTAATCAAGTATACACTTTATGGTCAATGATGACCGGTCATTTGCGATTTCAGACGTTTTGTTAAATAGCTAGCAAAAATACATAATGAAATATCCTGAAATTTCCGGTGTGTAAACAGCATAGTAGTCGTCATATTTTTCCGCGAAGATTTTTTTCCTGAAACCCCATAGGAGACCGTCAACAAACTGCAGAAAAACGAATATCTTTGGATAAACCTGTAAAAACTAATGTCGCAAAAGTGTTGAAACCTTAGAACTTAATTAGGAGGCTTCTTATAATAAACTCTGTTCATTTTTATGAGGGTAGCACGTATACTAGCGGAGAAATTAAGGTTTTATAAAAACAATCCTAAATTTCACAAAGTTTTTTGCTTATATTTTGCAGACTTCTTAATATAAAAGAATGTTCTTTTAAAGAACTATGCTAAACGACATTATGCACAATCCCTGTAATCACAATTTAAAAAATAATAAATATTGGATGAGAAATGGACAGGTTTACTAAATAATGTTTTACTGCGCATGCAGTGGCGTAGCTACATCTTTCGCGCCTGGGGCAGGAAGAAATTTTACGTCTCCTTCCCCTCCCTTAAAGAAAAAAATATTACCCCATTATTTTCCGTCAAGGTGAAACAAAAGTCTTTTTGGCTTGTACAAAGGCAGCTTCATTTTTACTTTTTTTTAAAGGATTCAGCTAATTTTACTCAAACACACGAAACTAAAATGTGTGGAACCCGATTATAGAAGAGTTCTAGTTTTCCTTAATACTGAATTTAAATGGGAATTTCAAAAACTTAGCGAACGTTCATGGATATGACTGTTGTTTTAAACGTATAGGAGTAGCAATAATGAAAATAAATTTTCAAAAACCGCTTTTTCTAAAACTCCTAAATTACGCCCGATGATGGGGGGGGGGGGAAATCTCCTGTTTCAAAACGGCAACCACCCTAGAATTTCAAATTGCTCTACTCATCCATTTTTTAAGATAGAGGGGAAACCAAAAAATGTTCTTGAATCCTTCTATCAACAACAAAAATTCCTGTAACAGGTCTGTTACAGGAATTTTTCTTGTTGCCGTTACATAATAAGTTCTAGGAATCCCAGTTTCCTAGAAAAACTTTAGTAATTTTACAGATTTTTTTTTTTTTTTTTTTTTTTTTTTTTTTTTTACAGTGAAGAAATTGCTAAGGGAAAAATTATTTTTTTAGTCTTATTTATGTTATTGTGGGTCAAATAAAGCTAAAATATGATTAAAATACGATTTTATTATAATTTATAGGATTTTTGCATGGTATCACATATACTACCATGGGCAGATTAGGATGAAATATGAAGGATTTTACCATATTTCAAAAGTATTTTATTTTGTGAAAATAATTACATTTGTACATGTTGTATGACCTAAAACACTTTCTTTGTTTATATATCTCTCTTTCTATATATATATACAGTAAACTTCCTATTATCCGTCACTCACGGGATCGACAGTGTAGCGATTAATCGAAATAGACAGATAATCGAAAGACACTACAAGGCCATTACTAAAATTACATTTCAATAGGTTAATTTATAAAAAAGAACAATTAAAATATTTTTTTATTCGTTGTGTACTTTTTTTATAAACAGATTTCTTATTATCATAATGATAATAAGAAATCTGTTTATCTGGCAAATGTAGAATTTCACTGAATGCCTGAATTTTATGTAATACCTGCTTTCATCCAAAGTAATCCGTTATACATTTTTGTTTGCGTTTTGTTTGCGATTTTGCTGCAGCAAGATTACGAACTCTGCGTAAAAAAGTGCTTGGGTTGCACCTGCTTGTTTTTGCATCGCAAACTAATTAATGCATTTAGAGAGCATAGTCTATGCGCCTGACTCCTAGTTGATAATTTCTCGATTTATCATATTCATCGGATTATATTTGTTTTAAAATAATAGCGTTCAAAAAACTCATCGAGTGGGAACCCTGTAACTACCAATTGCTACAATTTTTTAAACTGTCAAAGACTACTATTTCTTGTCACCACTCTTTCTGAATAGTAATATTTGCGAAAAAACCCCATCCGAATAAAAATAGGAGAGATTACTATTCAGAAATATAGGTGGAAAAAAATCGTATCAGTTGGATAACAATACGTTTTGGGATATAATTTGGCTAATTTCATGATATTTTTCGCTGACTTTTAAAGCAAAAAATTAAATTATGTTATTTTTATTAGTAAAATTTTCTTCAGTCTAAGAATTCGAAAGTGCAACTTGAATTTAATTCGGTCGGATAACTTTGTTTTTTTTTTTTCTTTTAAGATTGCGCAATGCACGTGAAGTTAAGTATCAGATAATTGGAATTAATTTCCAAGCGTATGGAAGTACATTTGCTTTTCCTTTGTTCCCTTTCAATAAAAGATAAAGTAAATTTCAATTACATATAATGTAAAACTGTCACTAAGAAAAAAAAAAAAAGATATAATTTTAAATAACTCACACCACTAAATTTAAACAGAATTAGCATTATGATAAAATCAATAAAAATTACATCTGTTACACTTCCTGATTCTTCTATTCTTGTAATAGTCATCTATAATGGATGACTAAAAATAACAGAAAGTGTAAACTGTCGTCTACACCGCGTCCCCTCACAATCACAAATGCACCCGAAAAATTCCTACCACAGCGCGCTGGCTCATACGATGCTGTTATTTTTTACTTTCAGCTTTAAAGAAGAGTGGTGCATAACCTGTCTTCATAGTTTTTCGAGAAAAAAAAATGAGAAAACGGCTTACAAATATCATTCAAGTACATGTTAATGAGCTTTATTTAAAACCGGATTTAAATTGCTTGATATCATCATTTATTACTTTCTTCTATCCTTACAAGAAGAAAGTATTGGATTCATGAAAATTTTCGAATTCCGGTTTTCGACGGATTTACACGTTTTAGGGGGTCAGAGATCCCGAAAAACATGTTTTTACAAAATGTCTGTCTGTGTGTGACACAAATTTTGTGGGCGCTCTATCCCAAGAACTAATGAACGGAATTTAATAAAAATTAACATTCAGTTAGTCCCTGATATAAATTATTGCTGATTAGTTTTTGGTGTAAATCGCTCAAAAGGTGGCACTGCTATACAGCATTTTTCACGATTTCCACAATAGCTCAGTCTCCATAATTAATGCACGGATTTTCATCAAACTTCAGATTCAATTAGTCCTTGACAGGAATTGACGTTTTATACATTTTGGTGCAAATCGCTCAACAAGTGGCGCTGCTATATTGCATTTTTTGCGATTTTCGCAATAGGTCTATTTTAGGAACTAATGCTTGTATTTTCGAAACAGATGTCATAAATTCCCGGGGATTTTGGGGTCCCGGGGATCTTGGAATTTTTCTTGGCGTGAAAACCCCTTTTCCGCCAAGTAGTAAATGTCGCCAAGCACCGTTTTATACGCATGTTAGGGTTAACGAAAATAAAATGTAAAAAATAAACAAAACTCGTTAAAGTGGCAATCACTAAACGTCGTATGAGCGCTACGCGCTCATTAACTGAAAAAAAAACATCACTGGAAACACAGCAAACTCATTCTGCCACGACCACAAAAATGCACGAAACTCGTTAAAGTGGAATCAGTAATCGTCGTATGAGCGCTACGAGCTCATTAACCGAAAAACAACATCACTGGATTCAGCAAATTCCTTCTGCAAGGATCAGAAAAATGCCCAAAACTCGTTAAAGCAGCCGTTAGTAAATGCACTTATGTTGTTGTTCCCCAATCTAAAAAATGCACGAAATGCAGAAGAAATATACAATAAACAACTAATAGAAAACATTACTATGAAACACAGCAACAAAATTTACATAAAATTATCAACATACCTTAACAGACATCTGCTTTCTTGAAAGCTCAAGCACGAAATACCTGCTAGCATCACCGTCATTTTCCAAAATAGGCTTATGAATACGCACTGACGCATTGTAAACAAACCTCCTTTATTCGTCAAAATTTCTCCATATTTCTTAATTACTTCAGCAAGAGCGTTTAAACGGACTACAGTACCCATATTCAATCAAATACATCCAATAAATTTAACATAAAAATAATTGACAGAAACATGCAACACGATATCACAAGCAAAAACGGCCTTCTCGCGTACTCGCAACACACACAATCTCTATGAAAAACGGGGTTGCCAGAACAAGTCACGCCAGAATACATGTCACACGGATTCCAAATCTATAAAGATCGCCAACATAAAATCTCCAAGAAATCTTAAAACATCCAAGATGGCGGCCAAGGTAATATACGGCATCTAAGCCGGATTTTCAACAAACTTCAAATCCATGTATATCTTGATATGAATTACTGCTGTTTATGTTTTGGTGCAAATCGCTCAACAGGTCGCACTGCTATACTGCATTTTTCAGAATTACCTCTATAGCTCTATCTTAATAACTAATGCATGAATTTTTATGAAACTTCAAATTCAGGTATACCTTGATATCAATTAGTGCTGTTTATGTTTTAGTGCAAATCGCTCAATAGGTGGCGCTGCTATGCTACATTTTTCACAATTTCCGCTATAGCTCTATCTCAAGAAGTAATGCACGAATGTTCATCAAACTTCAAATTCAGATATAATTCGATAAGAATTGGTGTTAAATTGACGTAATTTCTTATATTATTTAAATGATTTAATTGACGTGATTTATATAGAAGAAAGTTTTGTGGTGGCCACAACATACTAGTTATTGTTATTATTATTATTATTATTATTATCTGAATTAAATCAGTTTAGTTTTCCTTTTGGATTGATTCTTACTGGAGACGGGATTTTTTATTTATTCGTGTCTCTCTATTCTAAAAAAAGTAACTACCGCTATCACCGCCGCTGCCGCCGCCGGTTTTGAATTTTTTGTGACCGGAGGTCTTTCTTCGCTAATATTAAGAAAAATATTGCATACAAAAATATGAAAATCGATGGCATTATAGAGAAATGTTAGATAAACACGCTGATGCAGACAGTTTTCAAATCGAAGAATTATTTTAAGAGATATTTAATGCTAAATTTGGACAAAATCGTTCCATTAAAATGTTTTATAGCAGCAAAAACTATACGTGGCAGTGCAATTTTTAGATCATTTTATACGTTAGAATTTGTCGGAGTGCAGATTGCATTAATTTTTTTATTTTGACTCATTTTTTGAGGTTTTATTTCTATTTTAAATTCAAATTTTCAGCATTTTGAGAGATATTTTTTACATAATTTACAATATGGTATTAATTTAAACAGTTGCCAACTGTATAAACAGCGCAAACAATGTTTGCTTCAAATTAAAAATTTATTTACACGTGAATGTTGTAAACATAAAATATAAAAAACAGGAACTCATTGAAAATTACGCCATAAAAACTATATTAACACGTGAATTTTAAAAGAGAAAGAATATTGTAGAATAATAAATTTCTTAACATGTGTTAGAAGTCTTAAATAGGAGAAATTACGTCACATTACACTTATTACGTAAAATGAACAAAAAATAATATCGCAAAACAGTTTAAATTTTAAAAAATTGCGCGAGAAAAGGATACTAGGCGTGCCTGGATACTTGGCACGGCACGCCAATCCGATCGATCCCTGGTCTGGACATTTTTCGCTCTGTTGGAATAAACTTCAACTGTGCTACTCCAGCCTTGAATATGAGAAAGAAAAGTTTGGTGAAAATTACGTCAGATTATAAACGATATTTTTAAAATGTCTTATTTAAAAAAAAAAAACTTTCTTTTCGCTTTGTTAAAAAATACCGGGAGACAAAGACTCTGTTTACTTAATCCATTTTATATTTTGAAACGTTTAAGAGTGACCATCAGTAGTATTTTGTCCTATACTTTTCATGCTATATTCTTATCATCACAGCTACGCATTTTCTATGAAACCGATTTGCTTAAAATTTTTTTTGGTCATTGAAATAACTTATTTCTTTCAGATGGCATAATTTTGTAAAAGAAAAGTACGACCTCTTTTTTTAAATTAAATTTTAAAATTTCTTCCATTGGTTCCTCAAAAAATTACCAGATGGCACTACGGGTTCTATATATATATTTTAAGGACCACAAATCAACTATTTTTTTAGTTTTTATACATTTTTTTGTAAATTGTTCTCATTATCTCTTTTACAAATTTAACAAGGGACATTTCTTAGATGATATTATATAAAATGTCCCTCAAGAAACCTTTTTGTTTTCTCAAAATACGATTTTATTCATGAAATTTCACTGCAGAATTACATAGTCCTCCAAATTTCTAGCAACCCTAAGATTTCGGTTTTTCGCTCGACTTTTTGTTGGCAGAGAAGTGAATCTACACCGTGTAAGGACCTGACATTGACCTTTGAAAGGGGTGGGGAGTAAAGGTCACCGTTTGTGGATATTTTCTCTTATTTCTATAAAAGGAAATTTGTCTTTGCAGGAACGTTTAATGATTTGCAGTATGTACTGATCATTCGTATAAAGCGCAAAATGTTTTATCCTATAACAAAAATGGTTCATTGTATGCAAATGAACAGATAATAACGTTAATACTAAGAATTTCTGAATAATTTTTGATCTAGTGATTACATCAGAAGTTCGGTATCAGAATTTTTTGAGTTCCATTTCTGTTTTTAAAAAATGCCTTATTTAAGGGTGTTCTCAAATCCAAAAGAGCAATTTTCTGACATAAGTTTTAATGTATTTTTGTTCGAAAATGCATGAAACTAGCTAATGTTGTTGTTCAGAAACTATGTAATTGAGCTGTTTTTTTTCATTTTTTTTTCTTTTTTTTTTTTTTTTTTTGCAAACGCAATAGATTTAAAAAAAAAATTGTCAAAGTGTGCGTTTTGAATCGAATTTCCTCGCGAAGGAAGAAAAAAGACCCAAGAGAGAGCGAAAAATGTGTTTGTCACGTGATCAAGATCGCAATAATTGATTGATCAAAAACTGGAAAAAACAGTTCAATTGGAAATCGCTTTCATAGCCAGGCTTTCCAATTTTATACCTTTCCGTTAAAAAATGAATTTGTAAATGTGTAAAAACGTTTTGCGCTTGTTGAGCGAGCAGTTAAGAACGGCCTTAAAAAGGACATTTCCAATACCCTCGCTTGCGCATGGAACCAAGGGCGTGGGAACCGGGGGAGCTGGGGGAGCTGTGGGAATATTTTAGACGGGCTCAGCTCCGCCGGGAGAAATTCTCGCACCACATTTGTTTACGATACATTTCTGAATTAAAAATTAAAGTATACTTTTTCTAGGAAATTCACACAATTAACAACAAAGATAAGAAAGAGAGGGGGTGATGAGCACTCTTGTTTGTGCCTTCACCCTTTTTCTCATTGCTTACAACCCTCCCGATTTCCAGAAAAAAAGGGAGTCTTATATAGGTCTACTACAAATTACCTGCACCGATAACATATTTATAAGGAGGAGGCCTTTAAAATTGATTTAGAAGAGATTTGTAAAGAATATGTAAGCAAAACCACAGAAAGCATTTAAATTTTTGGTAAATGGAAGTGGGAGAAGCCTTAAATTTTAATATTGTATTCGGAATCGTACATAAATTAAGTTTCTATGTATCAAGTATATCGATTAAAAATTATTTTAACTGGATTAAAAAGTTGGTGATCTTTTGATATGCTTCTATTTTATACTCCTGTTTTTGAAACGTGCAAAACTATGAAGGAACCCTCCAAAATAAACGAAATGATCCGCGCCACTAGCTTTCCGCCCCGGCTCCCCCTGTTTGTACAAAGTTCCTACGCCACTGCATTGAACTATTATTATTATTTTGAACTAGCTCATCTTACTTGCAAAAATACATAGGCATGCGAGATTTTGTAAGAAAGATGCGAGGAAAAGTGCTCTCAAGACATTTTTTCATTAGATTTTTAAAAATTTAAACCAGTTCTAAAAAAAAAAAAAAAATCCCCTGCTCAACAACGCGAAAATTTGTGACTTATTTTTAAACACAAAATCATGATGGTTGCAGGGACGATTATTGAAGTGATGTGTAATCGGACAATTTTTTCAAATAAATGAGTTATAAGCAATAGTTGCCCCCAGGGCAACAATTTTTCCTTTTCTGCACTGTCGCGTCCCAGAAATTTTGTTCAAAACATCAACTTTGATAGACTTTTCTGAAAAATCTTTTGCCTTTAACGAAAACGAAAAAAAAAAAAACACCTTTCTCAAAAAAGCACCTGCTAATTTGTTAGGTTTGGGAAGAAAAATGAGTTTGTGTCAAAAAGTAGTCAATTTGAATTTGAGTCTTAATTTTTTATATGCGATTATTATTATTATTTTTTTTTTTTTTTTCGTGTTACATAGCGGTTTTTCCATATTACTAAAAATATTCTGATTTCATTCTTTTAGCCCAATACAGTAAATTTCATTCGGAATTCCTAGAGCGATTTTTTTTCATTCCATGGCGATTTATAACGAGATTCGTAAAAGGAATCAAATTTCAATCTAATATGTCAATATGCTAAATTTTGTCCCCCGCAATTTTTGAATTTTTCGCGTTTTGAGGTGCGTATTTTATTTTATTTGTTTATTTATTATTATTATTATTATTATTATTATTATTTTTTTTTTTTTTTTTTTTTTTTTTTACAATTACATAAAAGGAATCCAATTTCAGTCTTTTAACCCAATATAGTAAATCTTTTTGTAGTTTTTGAATTTTAAATACATATGCAATTTTCCATACTTAAATAATTGTAAAATGTGAATATTATGTGAATATAGCCAACAACAAATTCGAAGAAAGATAGATTCGTAACATGCAGATTATGAAATCAGTGTAATCGAATTTTGTGCTTAATCGACTAGTTCGGCAATTCCAATTCAACAAAAAATTATTAATTGTAATCTAAACGTACTCGTAATCTAGAACTTAATATATAAATTTGAAATCACAAATATATGATATATATATATATATATATATATATATATATATATTACCGATAAAGGAATTACATCTTCAGTTATAAACGATTATAGTCTCAGGGCGTCAGTTCTCCTTTCCGGCTCTGTCACGTCCGGAAATTTCGTTCAAAACTTTAACTTTGACATCATTTTCTGAAAATTTTTCTGCCTTTACAGAAAAATGGTTTGATAAGACATTAAGTGCACCTGTCAATTTGGTGCATTCATGAACAATAAACGGTCAAGTGCGAGTATTACTCACACTCAGAGGGTTCTATACAATAAATATATAAATTATTAACTGTATTATTAAAAAAAATCACTGCTAAAAGAATAATAAGACTTTGTAAAAACTATACAATGTAGGGTTGGTTATTGCTGTATATACTAGGAAAGTATTAATGGGCATACAATAAAAGTTAAAAAAGATATGAAGCCTAAATAATAACCAATATTGCTATTCTATATAACCTTTTTTAACTCACAGGTTATCAAAGTCTGAGAGCTAATGTGCCCGCCTGTTCTGTCTGTCTGATGTACGTACCTATGTATACAGTCAAACCTCGTTAACATGAACACGCTTAACGTGAATTACTTTTAACATGAATTGTTTTCACAGTCCCCTATAAAAACGAATACAAAGATTTGATACTGATAACATGAATTACTGTTAACATGAACAAAATTTTCATTCCCCTTGAGGTTCATGTTAACGAGGTTCGACTGTATACGTAACGCGATAACTCTTGATAGAAACATCTGATTAGCTTCAATTTTTTTTTCTAGGTTCAATCTGATAAGGCGCTTCCTTGATTAGTTTTGGGGGTTCATTGGTTAAGTATAAAGGTGGGCTTGCCCCCCCCCCCCTTAATTTAGATAAATGGGTTTTTCATGCAGAATTATTTGATTTGCTCCAAATTTGGTATACCGGTTTGTTATGTTAAGGAGTTGCCTTGGTTAAATTTGGAGATTTATTGTTTAAGTATAAAAGGGGGGAGGGCGGGGGCTTGTCGCCCCTCCTTAATTTAGATAAATGGGTTTTTCATGCAGAATTATTCGATTTGCTTCACATTTGATATACCGGTTTATTCCGATATGGCACTTCCTTCATTAGATTTGGAGGTTCGTTGGTTAAGTATAAAAGGGGGAAAGGGGACAAGTCCCCTCCCCTTAATTTAGATAAATGGATTTTCATGCAGAATTATCCAATTTACTTTATTTTTTTTTTCTCTAATCATTCTGATAAGGACCTTTCCTGATTAGATTTGGAGATTCATTAGTTAAGGATAAAGGGGGGGGCAGTTAGACACCCCTCCCCCCTTAATTTAGCGATAAGGTTTTTTCATGCAGAATTATCTGATTTGTTTCAAATTTGGTATACTGGTTTATTATGTTAAGGAGCTTCCCTGATTAGATTTGTAGGTTCATTGGTTAAGTATAACGGGGGGAAACGGGGGCTAATCCCCCTTCATTTATTTTTTGAGGGCATTATTCTTTGAAATAAGAGTATAATATACAATTAGTGTGAATAACCTGTGAGCTCAATGCCATCAGTTTAACTGGGCACTTTTCTTTTTATTTTTTATATCTTAATCTTTTTTTTTTTTTTTTTTTTTTTTTTTTTAAGGATCTTAATTCGGTACTGACAATAAAAGTAGTGAATATTTGAACTTCATTTGGCATTTCATAAAACTAAATTCAGCGCAGAAATTATCTTTTCTTTTTAAAGTGCAGATAAAACAAAATCCTTGTTCAAAGTTTAAACTTGGCATTGTGCTAAGCGCGTTTCGAAAGGAGGTCGCGAAGTTGCAATGCCGACTTGGTCCGTGCCACCTTTTTCCAGAAGGGTTTTTAATTAACATTTTAAGACACGGGATGCTTATTGAGAGATCCCCTCAATGCGAACTATTCGCGAATGCCATAGTAATTTATGCGATTAATTCAAATTAGTCTGTCTTTAACAATTTGGCGTTTATTGCTTTTATACTGTAACTGGGTATGTATTAAACAAATATATCCTTCAAAGTTGTTATCTAGGCTTTAAAAACCGATGATACACAGAATACGCCATCCCTGATCGTCCGTGTCTTCTTTAGTGTTAATATCTCGGCTAATTACTGATGATTTTTTTCGAAAATCATCATCAATCCTTTTATACTTCTGCTGCGATAGGTACTTCCAGCGCTTCTCAACACCTCTTGCTGAATGCCCGCAAATCAAAATTTTTGTGTAACGGAAAAATCCGCTTTTCTCAAAAACTATGCGATCTATAAGTCACATCGCAGTGTACATCGTAGGGTAATCGCTATATTTTTCCTGCAAGGTTTAAATTAACGTCTACTACCTGTAATTTTTTCATAATTTTAGTTTCAGTAGATTTGGAAATAGGTGGGGGGGGGGGGGATATTTTTGCACTATTCTTTCGACGATATCTCTGAAAATATAATACCTAAAATTTAAAAAAAAAATGTATTTTTGAGTCCAGCTTTACGAAAGCATTCACACGATATAAAAAGAAAAAATATATATATATATAAAGTAACTTAATTAGCCCTCTGCATTTTTCCCAAATATATTTGTGAATGTATAATAATCTGTAAATGTGTGGGTTTATAGTCTTTATTACTTCCCCCAATTTGAACTTTCCACGTTCCGTAGTTTACGAGTAAAATGGCTGTGACAGACAAACAGACAGACACAGGAGTAATCTTATAATGGTTCTGTTTTTACTTTTTAAGTACGGAACTTTAAAAATGAATTAAAAAATGTGTCAGAAATTAGCCAGTTTGAATTTGAGAACAGCATTAAGTAAATAAAATATGCATGCTAAAATTTAAATTGGTAAGTCGAAACAGATACATTATGTAAATAAAATGTACACGCGAAAATATAGCATAAATTTTAAATTCTAAATACTTTTTTTCTTTTTAATTAGATTTCATTTACCATGCTTCCATTTTTTTTTTTTTTTTTTCAAAATTTGGTTTGGATTGCTAGGGTTCAACTAAAATGCATGAACGGAAATATTTCCCCTCAGAATTATCCCATAATTTAGCCTTTGGCTAGTTAAATGCATTAGCAATGTAGCTGTAAATTTGTGGCAATAATAATTAACCGTTTCAAGGGCGGTGGCTAGAGGGTCTAGCCACCTAATTTTAATTCCAAAACAGACAAATAGCACCAAGAATATTTTAATAAAACTTTGCTTTTGTAATGACAGTGGAAAATAGCAAGTTTTTACTTTCTAAGAAATTCGTTTGAATATTCTGGTGTCAGTCAATTATTTCATCATTTTACAAACAGAACTCTTCTGCCCCTAAAAGGTTTAAAAGATGCCAATATTGTTGAAATTCCGAATTTAAGTTCTTTAATTTAAAGCGTTACGTAGCAAAACTATATTAAAGCCAAATATTAGATTAAAAATAATTTATTATTAGACATAAATAACACGGGAGTAATGTTGCCTGATAGATATTTATAAATTGGGCTGATATTTTGAACCCGGTCTCGAATGATAATCATCTTACTCCAGGCCCAACGCACACTACTTACATACTTACATTTCCTTAGTTTAGTTCACGCCGTGGGCCGGTAAAAACTGAATCTGAAGTTTGATGAAATTTCGGGCATTAATTCTTGCGATAACGCTATTGCGTAAATCGTGAAAAATGCAGCATAGCAGCACCACCTGTTGGGCGATTCACACCAAAATGTAAACAGTATCAACTCATGTTAAGGATTAACCGAATCTGAGGTTTGATGGAAATCCGTGCTTTAGTTCTTGAGATAGAACTATTGCGGAAATCTCGAAAAATGCAGCATAGCAGCGCCACCTGCTGAACAATTTACACCAAAAACTAATCAGCATCAATTTATATCATGTACTAACTGAATATAAATTTTTATTAAATTCCGTGCATTAGTTTGAGATAAAGCGGCCACAAGATTTGTGTCGCATACAGACAGACAGACATTTTGTAAAAACATGTTTTTTGGAATGTTTGACCCCTAAAACGCGTAAATCCACCGAAAACCGGAATTCGAAAATTTTCACGAATCCAATACTTTCTTCTTGTAAAGATAGAAAAACAGTGTTGAATTAAGGGGGGGGGGGCAATGGGATGTCCGGAAGATTTGAGATTTTGTGTTTTCAATGTTCAAAAAGTAAAATTCCCCTCCTCCCTGGAATTCTATAATGTCCCCTCCAAGAGCAATAGAAATCCCTCGCGGAGAAAAGTGTCTGAATTCAACACTGTAGAAGAAAGTAAAAAAAAAAAAAAAAAATCGCGAATCCAATATTCTCCCTGTAAAGATAGATGAAAGTAAAAATTGACCAGAATCCAAAATTGACCGGCCCGATCCATGTAGATAAAGATCAGCCGTGTCCCCTTTCCCCTTTTCTTTCTGTGCTGAGTGAGGTGTTTCACACCTCGGAGGAAAGATAGGGGACCATCTCGGGGAACATATATGAGGCGTCGCCGGTTCACATGGCTTGCCAAAAAATGAAAGTTATCGCGCCCGACCTGTGAAAGTCCGCGCCATCTATTGAGAAAAGGGGTTTTTCGACCTTTGTGATGTAGCCCTTTAACTAAAATTATTTAATCAAAGACGGAAGCAGCCATTGTATCTTTTAACAGTAGCTGATTTGGCCAAATTCCCCAATCAAAGAGAAATGAATAGAAACTCGTTTATAGGGAGATCGCCACTGTTTTTTAAGTTATAATTCAATCTTTCGAAATCTTTTTAAAGCCAATCAAATTAGCGTGCTTTTAGAGTCTGCGGTGTCTGAACGGGGGTTGGCGAGAGCAGCTCGTAGGGGGCTGAGCGCCCTAGTTCAATAAAGCGAAATTAAAACAACATTACAGCTAACTTAAACATAATGAAATGTAACATTTTATAAAATTTCTGCCTTTTAGAAAAGAAAAAAATCTCACTATAATTTTATGAACGTAAATACTAGAATACATTTTTTAAAAAAATCTGCCATTTAAGTACTGATGCGAGATACAATATCCTAAAAATAAAAGTATGGATAAATATTCATTTTTAAAAACTGCTTCATTTCCCAGTTAGATGATCACTTTATTTTTTTAAGAATATAAGTAGTTTGATGTGCCTATCCCATACATGTTAATAATTCAAAATTCGCTATCACAATGCTAAAATTAAATGACAATCTATGTCCATTATCAGAGAAATTTGAGATCCGACTGACGAACAGCCTTGACACATTGTCGACTAGGAACGAGAGTTTTCATTTTTATTTCATCACACATCATTGACTAAAGATTTCACATTATTTGATGATTATAAAGATTTCACAGATTTTCACATTACAGAAAACTACCTTCATACCATTATGTGCATGTGTTTATAGATTGTAAGTCATTTTATATTACATCTCTACACTGATATATGCAAAAAATGGAAAAAAACTTATCTAGGAAATAAATTTACGAAAGTCTTTCCGATGAGGTAGGAGCTTCTACAGTTTAATAATGATCAAATAACAAAGAAAAACTCCCAAAATATTAATAAACTGACTGTATAACTAGTCTGTTTGAAACGTTCAATTCACCTCTGTTTACAATTCGCGTTTCAAATCTCCTGCAGGTGGCGCTGAAATCAATAATAATGGCGAATAATTCCAGTTATTTACCTTATTGTGATTCGCTGAACAGTTTGTTTACCTTTGCTCGATGTATTGTGATTCGCTCAACGTAACTGAAATAAATATTTAGAACTCCTGCCACCAAGTAGCGTATTAGAGCGCTGGAATCGCGAATATAAAAAATATATGAATATTTTTTTAGGAAAATATTAAAAAATGCTTCACCAAACTTCGCCCGCCTGCGAGCATCCTGGAAGATGTTTACTTGTCATTGTATATCAGTAAACGTCGAGTTTTTCTCCTTGAGAATGGCTTAGGATTAGCCGAAAGCACTTTTTAACATCTAGTATTTATATTTTTGAAAACCATTTATATATTTTGTCACATCTAATTTAGTAATGTATTTTAGTGAATTATTTTTGAAAGTTTTAATATATTTTTATATAAAAAACTTAAATCTGTTAATAATTTGTATATTAAAAGAATATTATGGCAAATAAGCCTTACTACACAAGTAATTCAGCTAGCATAATCTGAAGATAAATATCTTAGGTTAAGAATATTATTATTCAAATGCTAAATCATAAGAGTTCAATGTAGTCAGAAAATAGCGACGGCGTAAAAATAATCCAACCCAAAGAAACCTCCAACAGTGCGTATTGTTGAGTATCATTTCTTTCACATTTCAATTCACTTTTTCGCATTTTTTCCTGTAAGAAATATAATGAAAAACAAAGAGAGAAAATGATAAATCTGGTTACTGTTCTGGACACAACATTGTATAAAATTGGTTTCAAGAAAAAAGTAGCAAAAAAAGAAAAGGTAAATAATTACACGGTTTTTGAAAAAGGCAGAAAAATCAGATAGGAAAATATTTGTTAGAGTTTAACACTTAATTTTACTCGTTTCCTTTTTAGTTGTACCATTCAAGAATTCACTTCTCTCACAAGTGATTTCAACTTGAAAAGAAAGTGTAATTTATATTTTTGTTCTATATTCTATGTGTCAAGGTCAGTCAGATTTCAAATTCCGTTTCAACAATTGGGCTTCAATCTTTCGTATCTGTAAGATACCTTGATTTTTTTCTGGCTTTTCAATTTCGTATAATTTTTGCAGTCTTGTGATTAAATGCAAATGCAAAATAACATATAGTTTTTTTATGATTATTACCTTTCCCTGAAATATCATTGTATAATGTGTATAGCAATGGGAATTACTTCATATGATTTCACATATAGATAATGTATTTATTTATTTATTTTTTTTTTTTTAGAAATCGAGTGTTAATGTTACTCGTATGGAATTGAAACGTCTTCTTATTTTTTATCAGAAAATTAATATCTTTAACTTCTGTTTGCTGTATAACTATTTTTAGAAAATGTCCATCTATCTTTGTAAATTGGTAAAATATTCTGAACATTTATGCTTAATTTTATTTAAAATATTAAAACCTTTCTCATGTTAGTTAAGAGTGTAAAATTAAGCATATATTTTAGAAAACTTCTGCCAATTAATAAAAGAAAGAGGCATCCTTCAAGAAGAATATACAGAACAAAGAAGTTCAAAATATGAATTTTGTGATGAGAAATTTTAAACATACGAATGCATTCCATGCCCAAAAGTGTAATAAAGGAAAGAGAAATTTGGAATCTGACTGACCAACAGCCTTAACACATTAGCGATCGTGTACGAGAATTTTCTTTTTATTTCACCACTTATTGACCAAGAGCGTCGCTTCCATATTGCAGAAAACTACCTTCATACCCTTATGTACAGTTGTGGGAAAAAGTAAACATCCCTTGCAAACTCTGCAACAAATTATCGTAGAAGGAAGTTTCAGGTACCAAACGATCGAAAACAAAGTCTACTTTTAAATGATGTATATAAAATTTGCTTAGGGGTCCATGTACATATCAAAACGTACCCAAGCTTTGTTTTTTCAATGGCAATACCAAGAAATAAATTCTACACTCTTCAATTAGCCTAAATCCAAACTTTCATGAAACACGTACGATTAGTTTCTGAGAAATTAATTTTTAAAAATCAGAATATTTTAGGGGCTGTATCCAAATTAAAATTCGATACTCGATTGTTGAAACGCTACAGAATGACTATGTCACTTCTATTAATGTATTATTTCTTGCCAATATGACCATCTCACTCCCTTAGTATGTTTTGACTATTGCCAGCCCAAAATATTTCAATAAAATGAGTAAAAAAAAAAATTCTTCAAATTATGCTTTTCTACACATCATACAGGGCTCCTAAAATCATCATTTTGACGTTTTTTAACGATAATTTGAAAACTACTTTGTAGACAATTTTGAAATTGAGAATTCGCAATAAAGCAGGACATAATAAATATAAATTTATCAAAAAAATTGTAGGTTGCAGTTCATACTTTTTTCGAATATTAATTTTATAATTCATAATTCATATTATTAAATTTTTAAAATTACAAATTCAACATATTTAAGTTTGGCTATTTTAGTATTATAACCGCACACAAAATTATCACATTAGGATTATAATTTCTGGAGATATTAACAAAAATATTAAAATGTTATTTAACAGTAGAAGCTCTAAATTTTGAAAGTTTATAATTCAAAAACATATCAATCAAATTACTAGAAATTTTGTTTCTAGGCATAGTTTGAACCAAAGATTTAAAATATATTGTCAAAATTGGATATTGCTATTGAAGAAAACAAAGTTTGGTCTAATTTTGATTTGTAGATGGCCTCTAAGCAAATTTTATATACATCATTTAAAATTAAACTTTATTTCCAAGCGATTGGTATATTACATCTGTGCACTGAAAGATATATAAACTTGAGCAACATATCTAGGTCATTATATATATATATATATATATGTCCTTTTCCCAATATACATATACATATATACATTTTAATATATATCAATGCAAAAAACCCTTAACGGGTTAAAAGTTTGTGACGCAGCACTTTATCTTATTGCTATAAGAATTTTAAATATGGAATTTAAAAATAATGATATCAACTTTTAAGTGACGCTACGCTATTAATTAATGTATATATATATATATATATATATATATATATACATTTATATTATTTATTTTGTCATTTTATTTTTGTTTTATTTATAATTGCATGTGTAAGAATTATGTTAAATTTAAAAGGATGTATAAACATTTATTTTTGGATGCTTTATCATTCACATCTTTCATAAATTAAAAATATGAGTTTTAAAAGATATGATATCAAAATTTAAGTAACGCCTTGATGTAGCTTTAAACAATTTGTTTTAAAATTCAATTTTAATTGTTTTCGTTTTGGCTAAATATATTTGCAGAACTTTTAATTTTCCAATGCACTGTTAAAAATATCACTCTCACTGAAGCTATACCATGCACTGTAATGTATTTATATGAATAAATTGATTTATCTTTTGTGCCACGCTATCCAAAATCAAAAGTAAAATTTATGTAAATGATTTCTGTGCGTCATATTATTCATTTGCATACATTTCGTTTAGTTTGGATACAATGACGCACAGAAATCATTTACATAAATTTTACTTTTGATCACCACTTACTTTTATTACTTTTTGAAACCGCAGATCATAATTTCTCATGGCTGGACGCTCAAACCTTACACAAAGAGTAGATATGAAAACTATCAATAGGGGAGATACCAAGAGAAAATTTATCATATTTATCAAAGACTAGCAGACCCGCCCGGCGTTGCCCGGGGTCCTAAATATAACCTTAAATAAAACTCAATTTTGTATAACTTTATATCTTTTGAAATTCTTTTAAATAACCTAATTTCGGAGGCCCACATTGCCTTCTGCAGCGTCTAACCTTTTTAATAAATATTTAAAAGGAAATTTAAAAAGTGAAGATTTAACCTAGATGATTTTCTGTAACATTATTGATCGGTACTGAATATACCGAAAGAAAAAAATATCAAACTATAAATATGAAGCTTAAGCAACGAAAAAAAATTATAAGCTTGTTTAGTGGGAATGGGATTTTTCAAATGTCATTCATAGACATAGGACATTTTTCAAAATATAAATTATTATACGCAGGCACGTTATAAAAAAATAAAATTTTGTATCTTAATATGCATTCATCTTCTTGTAAAACATCCATATCTAAAAGCTCTACAGGATTTATACACTTTTTGCGATTGTAAATATGTTTCTATCATCAGCTATTGAAGGGAGAAGACATCTATTTTGAATACCCAATATAATAATTCTAAGAACCCTTTTTAATCTTTTGCATACATTTTCTTTCAGGATGGATTTACAGTAAATAAATTTACAAATTAATCTATTTTCCCATAGACATTATATCTAATCTCAAAAGAACTTTCTTAGTTTAACACGTTAAGCGCCACGTCAGCCACCGGTGGCTGACACTAAACTTTCCGTTTAAAACGCGTCATTCACCGATGGCTGACGTCTAAAATATGATATAAAACTAAAAAATTATATATTGTTTTAAGTAATTACTGAAAATTTATTTAAAATTTACCTACTTTTTATTTATTACACGGATTATACTTTCTTAAAAATTACTTAAAACATTGCAAATTTTCCAGCGCTTTAGTGTCAGTCACCGTGGCGCTCAACGTGTTAACAATGAATTTTACTATATTAAAAAGTCAAAATCAGGTGCAGTGTTGCCAGATGGGCGACTTTTTTTTTAATTCGGATTCTTGATTGGCACCACTTTTTTGAAATGGTAGAATGCGCCTTATTTAATGACATGTTAATTAATGCGAAAAGAAAGGTAATTTTACCATTTCAAAAAAGTGGTGGCAATCAAGAAACCTGAATTAAAAAAAAGTAGCCCACTGGCAACACTGATCAGGTGATTACCCAAGACACTAAAAACTAAGGGGTGAAAAAGAGGCAAAATGCTTGATTAAGACTTAATAAGTTATTTAAAAGATATTATTTGTAGAGGTGCTGATAAAATCTCACTATAGCTACAAAAGCTGCCTCTGTGTAAATCCAAGAAGATTTCGTCACTCTGATTTCCTCGTTCGAACAAGCCCAATTTTATCTTTTGGAAAATTCGTGTATATGTGGAATCAAATATTATACATGAATATCAGAGGAGTGATTGATAATTAAAACTGTTTAGAATATCACAAAACATCTAATGATTTTTTTAATCACATAATTTCTAAATATTGGCCATCTTACCGTAAAATCCGGTAAATGAATTTTTTTGCATATTATTTCTGATTATCACTTTTGATGAATGCCACCAAACAATAAAACTATTTTGAATGATTCATCGAAAAATTTATAAGTAAGATATAGTGTTCCCAATCAAGAAGAATTGACTATTTTTTTTCTGTTGCTGTTTGGATATGGATTTAAGTCTGTACCTTGGAACAAAAAGAGCCAATGTCCATTTTTCTCAAATGGCAGAAAACCCAATTTTTGTTTGGCACATTACATTAACAGAAAGTAACATTGACCTCGACAAAATATTTTGTTTTCAATGATCTAATATCGGAAGGACTTTGGACCTTTTAACAATTAATTTATATCGTATCCTGAATCCATTCGTGCATTTAACTCAAATTTCTCAATTTTGGACATTGGCCCTTTTTGTTCCAAGGTACAGAATTATTGGGACAGAGTTTGAGACCAGAAAGTTATTTCAGATTAAAACAACATTATGTTATGTTTGAATCAATGGTAGTTTTCCGTGATTGAACTTACCACTGGATAACACCAATTCTTTGTATCTAGAAGAGATGGAAACAAAGGGTTCTTTCTGTCATTAAATAAATGACCACGTAAACTTTCATTTTAGCAAGGAAATACAATATTTATCTTTTAATAGTATAATTTTGTTAAAAACAGAATTTCAAAAATTTCTGTAATTAGATTTTTTTTAAACGTTTTTAAGTAAAAACATTAAAATCTACCTTATTACATATCTACTCAAAACGAACATATTTCTGTCTCAGTTAATCTAGGACCAAATAACTGACACTGAGACACTTTTCCTATGCTATTTTTTTATTGGTATTGATTTTAAATTTTGTCGTCAGTAGTTAAATTTAAACAATAAATTAAGTTCTTAGTATCATGTCTATCCATAGGAGAGTTGTGAAGCGAATAGTACATCCCCCCCCCCCTCGAGTACCGCGTTTTTACGAGAGGAGCCTAACGAGGCTAAAATGCTTTTGAACTTTTAGGGAAAAATAGTTTCTAAAAATACTTACACCCTTCCCCGTATCTGCCCCTACTTCTGTATCCAATACAAGGCTCAAACCCGCAAGGCATGGTGACGTCACGGCGACGTCGTTGTGAAGTCACACTGTGATTTTGTGACCGTCGATGTGACGTCATAGTGACCAGAATGCGAGGTCGTTATGGCCGTTTTAGTGGTCGTTTGTGACGTCACATTGTGACCACTCTGTGAAGCCACGGTGTGACAAATTTGTGAAAAGTGTGTCATTTGGGACTATTTTGGCATTAACTTTGTGACGAACCTGTGACGAAAGTGACAATGCTTTGAAGTCACATTGTCACCAATTTGTGAAATATGTGTCATTTGTGACGAACTTGTCATAAACACTGTGATGATTTCAAATGAAAATCAAATTTCAAATTAATTGCTTAAAAGACGCAAAGGCGAACATAGTGAAAAAGATTCCGAACCTGGGCCATCAGTATAGCGCACTGACATTCTACCGACTAAACCACATGGAACGATACCCGGCCTGGGAAATTTCTCACTATTACATGTTGGCAAGGCTACAAACGCAGCACAAGATGGAATATTT
Organism: Maratus speciosus; assembly: GCA_963932465.1. Taxonomy (NCBI): domain Eukaryota; kingdom Metazoa; phylum Arthropoda; class Arachnida; order Araneae; family Salticidae; genus Maratus; species Maratus speciosus. The sequence goes on along the minus strand of CAWVRF010000018.1, from coordinate 95,418 downwards.
ATCGTGAGCCACCGACATGGGGCAAACACGAAACTTAATTAAATCGAGCATCGATTGAAACTATATTAATACTTGGAAATTTTTCCAGAGAGAACCATTCGCCTTGCATACAATATTTCAAATGAAAATCAAATTTCAAATTAATTGCTTAAAAGGCAATTTTAATTTGAAATTTGATTTTCATTTGAAATACTGTATGCAAGGCGAATGTTTCTCTCTGAAAAAATTTCTAAGTTTTAATATAGTTTCAATCGATACTGGATTTAATTACGTTTCGTGTTTGCCCCATGACGGTGGCTCACGATAAATATTCCATCTTGTGCTGCGTTTGTAGCCTTGCCAACATGTAATAGGGAGAAATTTTCCAGGCCGGGTATCGTTCCATGTGGTTTAGTCAGTAGAATGTCAGCGCGTTATACTGATGACCCGGGATCGAGTCCCGGCGTGGAATATTTTTCACTATGTTGGCCTTTGCGCCTTTTAAGCAATTAATTTGAAATTTGATGATCATTTGAAATATTGTATGCAAGGCGAATGTTTCTCTCTGGAAAAATTTCCAAGTATTAATATTGTGATGATTCTTGTCATAAACACTGTGATAATTTTAAATTAAAGTTTTGTTTGAAATATAAAATCTTATCTTTTTACCGTACTTTTTAGCAAGATATCCCTATTTTGGAGTCCTATTCTTCTAAAATATTTTTTATTTTCCATTTAAAAAACAATGCTTATCAACTGACATCTTTTTTTATTAAGTTCTAAGCTTGATCTTGAATTCAAGCTTAATATTAAGAATGTGTAAGCTTTTTAATTTTTTGTGATTTGTCATTGGTTTACTAAATACGAACATGGAGTCTAACGGACATTAATACAACAGTTATTTATAGAACGACATGATGCCCTATTTATTTAAATTTTTTATTCCCGTATATATTGTATTTTGCGAATATGAGCTAATTAGATTTGGTATGTTTTATAGGAAAAGACTGATCTGGGAAATAGAAACTACAAGTAAGATATATCATGCGTTAAGCATAGATTATAAAACACTTTCCAACTATTTTTGAATGTTTTAACAAGACATCGAGGGAAATAACGTAAACAAGATAACTCACTAAACATTTGAAAAACTGATTTCAGCAGTTACCATCCATAGCCAAATATGTTTTCCAATTCTTTTAAACAGTCCTGTATTTGATCTGTAGATTGATATATATACTATATAATGGAAAAATTTAGTTTATCAAGGAAACGCATAACAGGTTGAAATTCTCTTTCAGCAATTTATACTAATATATGGAAACATACTTAAATAATTTTGTACAACACTGTAGTTTACATAGAACTTTTATTACACGCCACTATTTAGTTAAAATTTAATTCAAACTAAAACACTCTTAAAACTGCTGAAATCACATTTCCAGAAATTATAATCTATAGACGGCAACGTATCCAATTCTTTGCGTGACCCTGTATATCATTTTATCTAAATTCTACAAACATTTCTTAGTAAATTAAATACAGTGCAGCGTAAAAATGCATAACTTATTTAAAAACCACCTTTAAGCAATACCCAGTAACCCTTACGAATACTTTTGTATAGTCCTGTATCTGAATTATAGCATATATATATATACACCATATACTATGCATAAATGTAGTGAATCATAAAAGCGCATATCATGATTAAAAATTCATTTCCAGCAATCATCGCTAATGAACAGTACTTCGGATACAATATAGTATATGAAATATTTTGTGTGTCCCTGTAAATGCTATATACACTTCGTATTATACATGAAATAATTTAAAGTATGTAAACCTCAACGACATATATCAATTTCATTACATATCAAATAGATTAACATAAATATATTACGCCGCAAACAATTCCCTCCACCCCTATATCATTATGTATTGGAATTCCTTTTTTAGCCCTGTAAATAAACAATAACTATTCTCTGCATTGCATATTCTACGGAATGCACATTTTAGTGCGCTTCATAAATGCATATCAATTTTATTCTGTTCGAAAGCGTGTAAAATCATTAAAAATCATTTGAAACGATTTTTTTCCCACAGGCCGTAATGTAATGGAATACTTTTGACTGTCCCTGTAAGATGAGGATTCATCTTCCGGTCCCAGGCCCTTGCAGGCCCATGTGTCTACGTGCGGAGAGACCCCCGTTCCAAACCCCGCGGCGCGTCCCGAAGGTCGCCGCCAGGAGTGGCCCGTCAGGGCCAATCCACACGCAGACTCCGGTCAAGCCGGTGCACTGCCCAACGCACGTCACACCGGTTATTCCCAAGAGGATGATTGGTCGCGTGCGACAGATCCCGCCACTTAGCTAGAGGAGCCAAATGGTCCCTTCTCTTGGTTCCCGACCCGGGACGCCCCGATAGCCCGCAGGAACCGAACACCTATGAAGGAGTCGGGCCCACGAACCGGTTCGAGGTTACCGAGCCGGAGTTGATGTACGGAGGGCCCTCAAGATCAAATACCATTCTGCGGCAAAGACATTTTTGAGGGACAACCGAATAGGGGGGTAGGTGCCGCTCGCGAGCCCTGGAGAGTCGCGGAAAGCTTCTCCATGAGCGCATAGACACGCCCTCGCTAGGGGGTGGGCTGCGGGGTCGGACGTATCCGGCCCCCAGTCCACGTGTACCTTACCTACATGTTTATTGCACTACACATATATACACTACGACATAAATACACTACTACATATATACACTACGGCATAAATACACTACGACATATTATACACTACTAAATGCAGGTTCATGAGACTGGGTCCCGAACCTGAGAACTTCATGCACCACCACCTCCAGTACCGCGCGTGCGACGGACTGGTTGATTTGCGTTCGACTGCGGCGCTAGACCGCGGAGGGCTCTGGTACGACGACCGTGCCTTTGGCGACCAAGGTCTCGATCCAATGTCCGCAGGAGGAGATCATGTACTATGGCCTTCACTCCCTTCCGACAGTAGCCATCTAGACATGGATCGAGAAGTGTTCGAGTATGGAAGTTCCATGGGAAAAATCTCTCCCGGATGGACCGCCATAGGGGACAAGAGTAGAGACAGTGTCTCCTGTCACTTATCCCTATCCCACAAAAACATGTAGGATCATTCTGGAAGAAGCGAGCCTGGTGGTCACCAAAGGTGCCGTGTCCCGTGAGGACTTGGTTGAGGTGGAAATCGCCGTGCAGCCTCCGTAGGCGGACGCGCGGAAAAAGTTCGTATGTCACTTCGCCTTTGCCCGAGGCCACCCATTTGCTTTGCCATCTTGAGATGGCACGGGCCAAGAGCTCTCTCTTGGCCTGGCGGCGGGTGGTTTTGATAACCACGTCCACAGCCGAGCGGGTCGTAGCGGCCTTAGCCAGCTCGTCCGCACGCTCGTTGTGAACGTGTCCAACATGGGCCTTGATCCAGTGCATGTGAACACCGATTCCACTACTCTTCACCAAGTCCCTGATCTCGGAAATAGATCTGTGCCTGGGCACAAGGCTATTTAGGGCTTGAAGCGCCGATCTCGAATCTGAGTAGATGTCGAGCTCACCGAGATCCCTATGATGGGCATCCGTTATCGCCTCCTTAATCGCATGGACCTCGGCGGCGAAGACTTCTGCACCATCTGAGAGGCGGAACTGACCCTCACTGACTGTTTGTCCGTCGATCACGGCAGTAAACGCGCAGCCTACGGTGCGGTCTTGCTGCCTGGATCCGTCCGTGTAATAAGAACACGTCGTCCTGGGACTGAGGTCCCTGGTCCACGGGATCCGACCGAGGACTTCTCGTCGGTAAGTTGGTCGCCAGAGATCGACTGACTCAGGGTCGAGCCCTGTACCGTCAATGCCCCTGCCCCACCTGACAAGGGCCGTGAAGTCCCTGTCCATTTCTGCACGCAAGTCGAGGGGCAAAACCCCCGACAAGACGTGCAACGCATCGTTCGAAACCGTGCTATAACACTTTGTCACGCACAGGAGAAGTCCCCTTTGTACGCTGAGCAACCTGTTTGCTTCTGCTACTTTGCCAGTGTACCAAACAGAAGCCGCGTACAAGATTATTGGCTCCGCCACGAGGCGATAGAGCATCTTGCGTAGAGGCGGCTTGATGCCCCAGTTGGCTGCGGTGAGACGGTCCATTTTATGCAGCAGCTTGAACGCCCTTTCCTGAACAACGTTTAGGTGGGGCATCCAACTTAGATGCATGTCGATGGTCACCCCCAAGTAAGTCAGGCGCTGCTCGAACTTAATCCTGTGACCGTTCATGAGAATCGGCCTGGATGGAGCGTAATTGAGCCTTCCCCTCGGAGGGACCACCGTGTAGTTGCACTTAGCGTAGCTAAACTCCAGGCTGAATTCCGAAGCCCACTGATGGATCCTGGTAAGTACCGGATCCAGGATTTCGGCGAACCTGAAGACCGCCCTGCTTCGTGCCGCTACAAAGACATCATCGGCGAAAGCTTGAATCAGCCACGCCTCGTCTATATGTGACCGCCCCAGTAAGATGTTTATCACAACCAACCAGAGTATCGGACCAAGACATGATCCCTGTGGAACACCGACATTAAAGTAGTGTTCCCCGACGAAGAGGATGATCGACCGGTACCATAGGTAGTCGTCAATCAACCCAAATAGGTATGGTTCGATGCCGAGATCCGCGAGGCACCGGAGAATGTCTGCTCGCCGAACGCTATTAAAGGCGCTCTTGATGTCAAAAGTGAGCAGACACGTGAATTCTCCTCTGGCCTTCGATTCGGCTATGTAGTCCAGCACTCTGCGTAACGCGTCCACCGTACTGATGTTCTTTCGAAATCCGTACTGTCTGGCGTCAAGCAGTCTATTGGTCTCAAGATGGAGAGCCAGTCTCGTTGCGCACATCTTGTCCAATACCTTCCCGAGGGTCGGCAGTAGACAGATCGGGCGGTAGGATGCGGGGTCGCTGCGGGACTTTCCCGGTTTGGGAAAATACACCGCTACAGCCCTTTTCCAAGTCCGCGGGAAACAAGATACTCTCAAGCAGTGGTTATAAAGTGCCAGTAGCCATTGAGGATGGAACTGGAGAACCTTTCGGACGATCTCAAGACTGATCCCATCGTGGCCAGGTGCCTTATTAGGCGGCAGTGCTTCCACTGCAAGCTCTAGCTCTTCGATGGTAAACCAATCTGGTTCGCCGGTTCTGTTGTGTGCGACCTGCGAAGCTTCATCGGCTTGCAGGAAGTGGTGTCTTGCAAGTTCGTCCTGAGAGTCCTCCCAGGTGGAGACTTCCTCCCCGGAGGGAAGAATTAGAGAGACTGGTGCCTCCCTTCTCCACTTGCCTCGCACCACCTCGACTGCACAACCTAGCTTATCCGTGACCAGTCCCTCCGAAATGAATCTTCGGAACGATGCACGTTTGGTATGCAGGATCGCCTTTTTATACTCTGCTCGCTTTCGCTTATAGAGAGCATCAAGTCTCTCCCTCTGTGGCTGCTCCAGCGTGCGCTGGTAGAGCCGCCTCAGCGCGCGCAAACGAGATCTTTGGCTGGACAGTTGACCCGTCCACCAACACGCTCCCTTGCGTTGTGCAGGTATGCGCTTTTTGTGCCTTTGACACAGCCTCACCAGGATCGACATCAGGTGTTCGACACCTTCGTCGGGGGTTTCGAAGCTGTACCGACCCAGATCTACCGTGCGTAGATCGTGTAGGAACTCGTCCCAGACCAAATCCCTTTGCCTCCACCTGCGGTGGACGTTTCGGGGAAGGCGCGTGCCCGGTCTGCCTTGATAGGCCCACGTCATGAGTCGGTGGTCGCTGAGTGTTTCGATATCGGACATCATCCAGTCATCAATGCGAGAGGCGCAAAACCGAGCCAACAAGATGTCGACCCAACCTTCGCCCTGAGGGCCTTTGAAGGTCGAGATGCTGTCCGGATCGTTCACGATTTCGAGATTTGCGTTCGAGGCAAAGGTGATCATGGACCTCCCTCTGACGTCAGTGGGTCGTTGCCCCCAAATCGTGGATTTCGCATTAAAGTCCCCAACCAAGATGACATTGTCACTCGGATGAGTACTCAACAGCTGATCCAACGAGTCGAGTACGATCTGAATGTCTTCCGAGGGCGCGCAATAACAAGTTATTATCAGCGTCTTCTCGTTAGACAGATCGCAACGGATGGCTACCACATCAGAGTGCCGTCTGACCGTGCAGAACGAGACACGGCGGCTTACCCAAAGGGCTGCTCGAAATCGGCTGCCCTCCGAGCTAACCTGCGCGTATCCCGGCGGAGTTCCGAGTATTTTACCCTCGCTCACGTATGGTTCGTTCAGAGATACGATGTCATATCCAGCGGACGAGACGTCCTGTGAGAGCTGGTTTGCCACCACGATCGCGTGGTGACAATTGAGGTGTGCAAATTTCAGTGGATTACTCCCCATTATTGCTCTTCCTCAATCGTTCGATCTCCAGCTTGTGGATATGACACTCTTTCGAGCCTGCGGAGTGATTGGTAGGTAATGATTTACTTCCCGGTCTCCGGCGGTTTTTCGAACTGCAATTAGGGCAACACGCGTCGGCGGTGCACGGAATTACATGGTCAGAGGCGCCGCAGTTAGCGCAAATTTGCGTACCGCGGCACACTGATTGTGTGTGGCCGTACCTCCAACACTTATAACAAACCAAAGGTCGTATATTAGGTCGGAAATCCACTTGGCGCCAACCCACATTTAGACGTCGGAGATTTGCGATGCGGTCGAATGTCCTCTCGTCTACCGCCAACACCACGTTGCGCCCTCTTTCGCCCACGAACGAGGTTCGGAGCTCAAGAGTGGATCCATTCAGGATCTCGTTTTGTTCTCGCAGCGCTGTAGTGATGTCGGTGGTTGGCAGACTCGAGTCCACTCCAAAGATCACTATCTCTGGAGCTCGACGTCGCGGTCTCATGACGAGGAGGTCCTTCGTCAGTTCAGCCTTCTCCAAGGCGGCCTCAAGCTTCTCCAGGTCCGCAGAACTATTGGCCAGGAAGAGTATACCTCCTCCCGAGATGTCCCGCGTACCCCGAATCGCTATTTTGGCCTGGATGGGGTTGACTTTACTGACTACTTTCTGGTATGTATCATTGGAGGAGGCTACGGCATGTTCGTCCTGCCCCTTCGGACGAACTATGAGGGCTATTTCCTCTTTCGGGGGTGGTCTCGCCTTTGGCTTGACGCTGCTACCCCGAGGGGACTGGGCCTTGTTTTTCCCTGTCCCTTGCCGTGCGGAATCATGCGGAGATTTCTTATCAGCCGCGTGGCCGTCTTTCGGGAGTCCCATTTTCTCCTTCCTCCGCAGCCTCTTCCTCATACTCTTAGAGACCACCTTCGCCCAGGACTGATTCTCCACGTGGTCAGCCGCTTCTGATTGGGTTTCAAGGTTACCCTCGGTAGGCCTCTGTCTCGGTTTCACTGGCCGAGACTCTTCCTTCTTTGGGTCCCCTCTACTTCCCTGCTGAGGGCGGTTTTCAGTAGGCTTCGTACCCGGTTTCACTAGCCGGGACTCTTCCTTCTTCCGACTGCCCTCAGACTTCTTGGCTAGTACGTTGGTCTGCTTGGTGTCCTGGGAACATGCCCTGCCCCTCCGGTTTCGACCATCCTCCAAGGGAGTCCGTCGCGAGTGCTTTGGCGCGACTACTTCTACCTCGGTCAGACGATCTCCGCCTTCGTTGCCTCCCGAGCCGTTCCCTTTCGACCTCGCTGACTTTCGCAGGTCGGTCTGGTCGCCCGGTGACTGCTTAGCTCTGCTCTTTCGACGTCGGCGCCTCTTGCGTGGAACTTTCTGAGTTTCCTCAGGCAGCTCAACATCGCATAAGTAGCCATCGTCGCCTTCGCCTCCTGAGCCAGCCTTCTCCGTTAAACCTGACTTATGCGTTTCAGCCAGTCCATCCTTCCGGTCTGCAGCCCTGCCCCTCGGGTTCGAACTATCTACTTCCCGAGCAGAATTTTGTGGTTTCTTACCTCCTTCTTCAGGTGGATTCGAATCCTCATTTCTCCGCTCAAGGGAAGGACCATTCTCCCCTCCGGCGCCTCCCGGGCCACTCTCTTCCGTCTGGACCGCCTTACTTTTCAACTTAGGGGATCGACGGGACGTCGACCCCTCTACATCATTGCCAAGGATTGGTCCCACCTCGTTCCGAGTTCCCAGGGATAGTCGCGAGCGGTTTCTCGAAGAGTAGGGTGTGTTCCCTACTCCAACCTCTCTGCAAACCACCGGCTGTTCACCCTTCTGCGAGGCTTTCCCATGCAAGAGACAGAGCCAAGAATGCTGTCGGGTCACGAAGTCCATTAGCGAACAGACGTGTTCGCCGTACTCATCTTTCTTCGCAACCTTCAAGCTCTTGTCCCGCTCGAGCTTCTTGAGGAATATCGCACCTATCGAGTGCGCGTCCTCTGCGAAAACAGCCGAAAGCTCCACCATCTCCACAAGGGAGATATGGGCAGAGTTCGGGTTGATTTCGACTTTAACCTCCGCATCCGTATGCCTATCCTCAAACGGAGCATCAATTGGGGGATTGGGGGCGTCCGAACTCGAGTTTTGGCGTTCACTGGCCTCCACCCGGCTCGACTCGCCACCGCTGCGTTCAAGAGTAGACGTGTGTCTGATTACCTCTACTGATCCCAGCTTCTCCTCCGGACTCTTGGCCAGGCCTCCCTCCATAGCCTGCCGGGGCCGCACCACGACGAGGTGGTCCGGAGGAGGAGGAGGACTAACCGCCCTGAGAAGGGCGTTTTGCAAATCTTTGCTTGCGTCAGCCATCCTCAATAAAGAGCAAATGTCAAGGACGTTATGCAGTAAATGAATAGTAGAAAGTATCTCGAAAACGCAAGAACTGCGCTGAAAGACTTTGGTGCTTTGATATACTCTAGGATTTTGTCAAAGCCAATCTCTCAAAATAACTTTCTAGAACGCCCCGGGACCGCAAGTTTGCTCTAAGCTGGGTGCGGTCCCTTGACTGTCCCTGTAAAGGAACTAAACATTCTACAAACTTCATTACAAATAGGGACCTTGCTATGGTAAACGTCAATAACATTCAAAAATTTCAGGTCAATCCGAGTATATTTACGCGAGTTAGAGCGCGGACAGACGGCCAGACAAATCGAAGTCATAAACACTTTTCAACTTTATCGGGCCTGAAAAACACTTTATTTCAATGCTTAAATATTATTTTTTTATTTTTTAATGCCAGTAAAATAAATGTATCGAAAACGTAGAAAATGAGTTTAAAATCAAAGAAAATTTAATAACTGATTCTGAATGTCTACAATTAAATGTTAGATTAAAATCACAAACAGCAAAAAAAATGCTTAAATACAATTTAAAAAATAAATATATCAATTTGAAAAACACTAAATAATTAGTGTTTATAATTGTACTATTAAACAGCAACAAATTACAATAGATGAATTAAATGCATTTAACAATTTCTCAAAAATATTTCCATATGTTATAAGGAATTCCTATTATTTTATAATTTTGGCAAATGTTAAATCTGAAAACATTGGTATGAAGATTTAAGATTTTAAATACTAATTTAAAATATCATTAGCAATGAAAAAAAATTCTTTCAAAAGTAAAAAGACTTTTTCCCAGTATAATGTTAATTTCAAAATTGAAACAGTTTCCTAATATCATTATAATCGAACATCATATTTAACTCCAAAATATTAATGACGATAAATACTGTGTTAGAATCAGTCTCTGCATCAGCTTTTTTTTTTTTCCTTCTAGCGATGCAGATTAAGATATTTTACAGCATCGAATCGGAAAAGAATTCCAGATCAGTCACATTGCATATAACATACAACAACTATTTAACTCATGATAATAATCTATCAAACGGAAATAAAAAATTTAAATTAAATAAGACATACCTTTAAGTTCTATAAATAGTTTAATAATATCCGTGTTTTATCCTAAATTGTCAGACATATTTCTGACAAAATGACAAAATTGTCAGACATACCTCCCGCGTCAAAAGTTCTGATCCTTATTTTATTCTGCGGTTTAATCGAGCGCAGACGATATTAGCAAGCAGGTGCTTATACTGTATTATTATATTTTTTTTGTAGACAACAGATTTTTAGAGTTTAAATGCGCAATCTTTTTATCTTTATGTGAGTGTAATGAAAATTTTCTATTTGAATGAAACACCTGCCTTTTTTTCTTTCTTTTTTTTTAAAAAAGTAAAGTTTGTTTTACACGTAAATACAAATTAGGCATCTTCTTAATAAATGAAAAGAGAGTATACAGGATAAAAAAAACTTCTTTGTCAATCTGACATTTTTTTATATTCATTTTCTGTAGAATAAAATAATTTGTAAAATAGCTTTTTTTAAAGTCGTATCTCTAAAACACGAATTTAAAATACGAATCATTATATCATAGGTTTTGTATAAAATTTGTATAAATATTTTTTCGGAAAATGCTAATTTTATTTAAAAAGTCTGAAAGAAGTAGAATTTAAAAAAAAAATAGTTATTTAAAATAGTTAAACACTAACAGGAAAAAATATGACTTGAATGCAAATTCTAAAGCAAGAAATGCATATATGACTAAACTCTGAATACTCTTTCTACGTGCTCATTAAAAGCTACAGACTTAACTGTAATAGAAAATTTTAGTTTGAAACCACAGAAGTGTTTCGAATACCACTGGTCGACAAGGAAAAAAAAAAAAAAAAAAACTTCCTTCCTGCAAACTAAATATGTAAAGTGTACAGATTTAATATTCCTAATTCTAAATATGTTATACAAATTGCGCCAGTACGTATTTTTCCGAGAAACACTTTTATAATAATAACAATCAGTGAAGGATTAAATTGCAATGGTAGATAAAATTGAAATCATAAAAAAAGTATACTTTCACTGTCTTAGATAACAAATTGATAAAATATAGCATGAAAATCTAGTTTGTTGATACTTGTACCGTGCATTTTCCTTTTTATGCCCCCCCCCCACCTCTTTTTGTGTCCGAATTTACTATTTCCTATCCACTAATATGTTTTCATTCCTTATGTTGCTGTAATTCGGGCATGTTTAAAATATTTCTGTTCATTTTCAAAGATTTTTGATGTTCATATTTTACTTACAATATGGTGGTTTTTTTCGTCACATATGTGACGTGACGTACGTTACATGCAGTGACATAACAGTGACGTCACAATTTTTTTTTAATTGCCAGAAAATATAATTTTACATAAATAACATGTTTTGAATATTTTTTGGAATTTTTTAAAGTTTTCTAAGAAGTTCACATCTCAGTCACAATGTGACATTACTGAGTGGTGGCATTTTGGTCACAGATGTGACGTGATCACAGTGACTCACAGTGACGTCACAACGACGTCACCGTGACCATGCATGCTATGAGGAAAGTGTAAGACTAAAGAATGTTATTTCACTTTCGGCTATTTAATTAGAATTCTTAAAAGTGCCGTAGTTTATTATAAGAAGACATTATATATACTTCGGAAATCAAAACAGAGACATTCCCTTACAAAATTTTTAATTGAAATTAATACCGGAATTATGAAAGAATAAATTCTTATTAATATTTACACATGCAATTGTTATTGAATTCGAATTTAAAACTAAGCATTTCTTGTAGGTCGATTGCTTTTAAGCAATCGATTAATTACCCATAAAAGATGCATCGCTAATCTAGCGGTTTTTTCAAATAGTGGCCGGTGGCCGACTATTGACTTACTCATCTCTCCCTACTTCTGTATCCCCCCCCCCCCCGCACTTAATTCAGAGTGTAAGGCCGAAAAATGTTATGTCACATGGGGCCTCCGAAACAGATTCCGGCCCTTCCGCTTCTTAACTTATATTTTTCTTGCTAAAATGTCACTGAGAAAATGAGATCTGCTATAAATGTTAATATGATAGTGTTCTACGGCAGATTTCGTTTCGAATTTTGTATTACAAAAAAATTTTATTCGATTTGCATACTAATTGTATGCGAATTTTCTAGTAGTACTATAATTCTGCATTCGAACTTCTGACTCCCTCCTCTACTTTTGTTTACAATTTTGAATATTCAAGGCATAACTCAAAATTTTCAAAATTAATTTAAAACTTTATTCTGACGGAAGAACATTCACGCGCGAAAAGTGGTATCATTCAAAAAGACGTGACTAATGGCGGATTAAAGTCTATTTTGGAAGCGTAACAGAAATTAAAAAAAGTCATAAAAAAGTAAAAATGGAAATTACTTGTGCAAATTCGGTAAATCTTTGCGGTCTTGTTGATAAAGCGATGATGAAATATAGCTAAACACCAAAATGAATAAAAATTATTTTGTGGTAAAATGTATCTTTTCTTCATTTTTTTGCTTAAAATACTAGGAAAATGGCTGATTTTTTAAAAGAAAAGTGTAAAAAATATTCCAACATTTCAACATGTCAGTGAATGTTAGAACTACCTTCCTTTTTCAAATTGAGTTTTCAGCCTCGTATTTCACATTCGTTTTTGTTAACAAATGTTTTGAAGAGTACAGAAAATTAAAAACTTCAAAATTTTTGTTGATAGAATTATGACGAATTTATTGCCCAAAAAACTCTCATATCCATAGGCCCCGACTTAATAGGGAATGGCGGAGATAATCAAGAAAAATTTCGCCATTAAACCTCTCGCTGCGCAACCCGAGATTTCATCGGGCAACGTAAAAGTAGAAAAATTTGCGCAACCTGAGGTTTCCTCGGGGATGCATTTTTTCCGTCTTATTAACCATCCTTGATTATTCCCACCAGTTATATTTTATTGCAAATTTTGCCTCATTTAATCGGCGCATTTTCCTGATTAAATCAGGCAAAAATTTTTGTTTTGAAAAACCGGGGACAAAAGAATAAAAATTCTTAAAAGACGCTCGTCGCGAACGGTTTAAATACGCAATTTTTGAAGCTATTTTTATAAAACGTGTACGCAGCGAGAGGGTTAATTTTAAAGTATTATTTTTGTCTAAAATTATTGCAGGATTCTGTGATTATATAGGGAATAAACTTTTCTAAATTAGGGATGGAATTTAGCTTTATTGCCTCCTTCTCCCATTGAAGTTGGAGCCTATGTTCAAATCGATCGAACTTTTCCGCACTTTGAAGAATTCTGAAGCTGCAATTCGTTCTGGTAATTATCATCTCCAAAGAATCATTAAATAGATTCTCTCAACTTTTGAGAAATCGTCAACATTTTTTGCAGAGACAGAATCATTTTTAAATTCGCATTCGCCTCCACATACAAATAATAAGGGTACTGATGCTATTGATATGTTCTTACCCCGCCATACTTATTACAGGACATAACCTGATCCCAGTTTTTGATAAAATAGTTCCTGAAAAATAAGAAAAGTGTATATATTTACTGCGTAAAAGACATTATGTGACATCTTTACTGTAAACAAAAGCCAAGGCTAATATCCAGAAAAGTGACGATTTTCTCCTGTTAGACAGCGAAACTTCTAATTCTTGTCCTGTTTATGGTACGCGTGCGGTATATCCAGAAGAGATAGTTTTATAAGAATGGTAACAGTCCAGACGCAGAATTCCATATTTTATGGACCAATATCTAAATTTTGTGGTATATTCTTTATACCAGACCCTTTAAAAGTGGCAGTAAGATTCAAAGATTCAATCCAAATAACTACAATTACAACATTAAAAATATTTCCACACTTCAAAACGAAAAAAAAAGAACTACGTCAGCCCTCCCCCAGTACCCCCCCCCCCCCATCGAGTACCGTGTTTTTAAGGGAAGAGCCTAACGAGGCTAAAGTGCTTTTAAACTTTTAGGGAAAAACAGTTTCTAAAAATACTTACACCCTTCTCGCATCTCTTCCTACTTCTATATCACCGACAAGGCTCAAAGGGTAAGGCTAAAAAATGTTATTTCACTTTCGGCGCTTTAATTAGAATTCTTAAAAGTGCGTAGTTTATTATAAGCAGACAATATATATACTTTAGAAATCAAAAAAGAAAGATTCACTTATAACATTTTAAGTTAAAACTTATCCCGGAATTATAAAAAAGTAAATTCTTATTAAGTTTTATACCTGCATTTGTGAATTAACTGGATGTTGAGGGAACATTTCTTGTAAATCGATTGCCATCCAGCAATTGATTAATTACTTATAGAAAATCTGGCGGCTTTTTCGAATAATGGCAGACTATTTACTTACTCATCTGTCTCTACCTCTGCACCTCCCACTTAATTCAGAGTGTAAGGCCGAAAATGTTATTCCACATGAGGCCCTCAAACAGTGTTGCCAGTGGGCTACATTTTTTAAATTCAGATTTCTTGATTGTCACCACTTTTTTTAAATAGTAAAATTCGCCTTATTTAATGTCATATTAATTAAATTGAAAACAGGGGGAGTTTTTCCAATTAAAAAAAGTGGTGCCAATCAAGAAATCTGAATTTTAAAAAATAGCCCTCTGGCAACACTGCCCTCAAAACAGTTACCGACCCTTCCGCTTCCTAACAATTTTCTAGCTAAAATGTCACTGAAAAAATGTGATCAATAAATGTTTAGCATAATAAGTGTTTCATGGCAGATTTCGTTTTGAATTTTGTATTACTAAAAGATTTTATTCGATTTGTATACAAATTGTATGCGAATTTTCTAGTACTATAGTTCTGCATTGGAATTTCTCACTCCCTCCTCTTCTTTTGCTTATAATTTTGAATATTGAAGGCATAACTCAAAATTTTCAAAATTAATTTAAAACTTTACTGTGATAGAAGAACACTTACGCGCGAAAAGTGGTGTCATTCAAAAAGAAGTGACTAATGACGGATTAAAGTCTAATTTGGAAGAGTAACAGAAATTTAAAAAATGTCATATTACTTGTGCAAATTCAGTAAAACTGAGCGGTCTTGTTGATAAAGCGATGATGAAATATAGCTAAACACCACAATGAATAAAAATTATTTTGAATTAAAATGTATCTTTTCTTCTGTTTGTGCTTCAAATACTAGAAACATGGCTGTTTTTTTAAAGTAAAGTGTAAAGAATATTCATAAATTTCAACATCCTATTGAATGTTAGAACTACCTTCCTTTTTCGAATTGAGTTCTCAGCCAGTTATTTCACATTCGTATATTTTAACAAACGTTTTGAAGAGTACTCAAAATTAAAAACTTCAATGTTTTTGTTGATAGGCTTATGACGAATTTGTGGTCCAAAAAATTCTCATACCCATAGCACCGATTTAACAGAGTCGAAGGTAATAATCAAGCAAAATTTCTCAATTAATTTTTAAATGTTATATTTGTCTAAAATTATTGCAGCATTCTGTGTTTATATAAGGAATAAACTTTTCTAAATTAGGGATGGAATTATGCTTGATTGCCTCCTACGCCGCTTGATGTTGGAGCCTATGTTCAAATCCATCGAACTGCTCCGCACTTTGGAGGAATTCTGAAGCTTCAATTCGTTCTTCTAATTATCATCTCCAAAGAATCATCAAATAGATCCTCTTATCTTTTTTGAAATTGTCAATGTTCCTCGCAGAGACAGAATCATTTTTAAATTCGCATTCGCTTCTACATACAAATAATAAGGATATCGATGTTGTAAATATGTTCTTACCGAACTTCACTTATTACATTGCACTATCCCAGTTCCTAATAAAAAAATTCTTGCAAAATAAGAAAAGTGTTTTTTTTTTCGGTGTAAAAGACAGTATATGACATCTTTACAGTAAAGACAAAAATAGAAAGGAGCCAAGGCTAATATCCAGAAAGGTGACTTTTTCTCCTGTTGGGCAGCGAAACTTCTGATTCTTGTCCCCTTTGTGGTATACTGGTGGTATATCTAGAAAAAATAGTTTTCTAAGAGTCGTAATATTCAAAACGCAGAATTCCATATTTTATCGACCAATGAATAAATTTGGGGTTTAAAAACAGGACCTTAAAGTGGCAGTCGCATTGATTTCAAATAACTACAATTACAACTTTGAAAATGTTTCCTTGCACTTTTAGAACAGGGGATGACAAGAGATGACTGCTCCGGAAACACAGCTTTCGCTTTAAAGTATGAGTGCAGTCCCAGGGAATTCATTTTTAGAACAGAAGACAAGTGATTATATTGTTAGAACAGTAAGTCTTCCCTTTCGCATTCACATCTGTGTTTACTGTATGTATTTTCTATGCAAGCCGCAGCATAATCAAGTTCATAATTACCACGATATTGTTACAGAAATATTAATGTACCTCTTTATAATGACATTTAATGTTAGATTGTGTAAACAGTTAGTTAATATAGTGCTTGTTTGGGATATGTAAAAGTGGTCATTATAATTTCAAAGAGAAAAATAATAAACTTTTTCGAAGCAAGGTAAAACTATCTCTCATCCCGAAGTGGTCAGCCTTCGTCCTATGATATAAGGTCTGAGGACACCAGAAATGCTCTGAAAGCCATACGAAACGGGCCTTTCCGCGAAGGAATTTTAACCGCGTAAGGCCGTCATGACCCCCTCAATCGTCGAAGGCCAAGCACTGCACAGTGCATGTCTTTCGGCCTGAGCCCCAATGCATCATTGGATGTTGCCACAATACTAATTCGTGTACTCAAGCATTAGATCGTGTGTTTCGGGGATGACACCTCCGAGTCGCCCAGGAGCTTCGGAAGTACCAAATGCCCATATGGACGCCATGCCCTAAGCTTTGATCCCAGGTCTCCCAGAAATGCTATTGCTCTTTCGAGTGATCGAAATAGATCTTATCAATCTTCTAATTCGACCTTAGATTTTTGCATACAATATTAAACTTTCCCCTTCTTTCTATGCTTATACAATATCAATTTTGATTTTTTTTTTTTTTTTTTTTTGTTCAAAAAATTTTAATAGTTATTTGTATCTATGTATAAAATTTAATTTTCAATTATTATTGTTATTATTATTATTATTATTATTATTATTATTATTATTATTATTATTATTTACTAGATTTGAGGAAAATAATAATTCGGTTTATAGCTTGATAAAAATTATAACGGAATAACTTTTACTATTAGGATAAATAAAAGCAGTATATAAAAATTTTCAAACTATGAGATACAATTTTTGAATAAATTAAGATAGTAAATATTATTGTATTATTACTAATAGTAATCATTACCAAAAGTACTAAAGATAAAACGCTTAAACTATGTGAGCTCTTTTGGGAAGAGCGTATAAAATACTATTCTTTATTTTTGGTTTAACTCCAAATTTCTCAATAGACGCCAAACTGGCAACTCTGGTTTCTAATACCTTCCAAAGCGAATCTGTATTTAACATTTAAAAGTTCTGCCGAGAATTAAGTTGAAGGATTTTAGAAATTTCCACTAACAATAAAATTTAAAAAAAAAAACATTTTGTACAGTTGCCAGATTTAAAATTTATCGTTAATTAGAATAACAATTGATCTCTCGGATGATCCAAACTAAACTTATCAATCCTATTCGATTTTGCATTTTGTATGTATATTGAACTTTCCCCACCTTTATATGCTTTTACAATATAATTTTTTTTTCAAAAAATTTTAATAGTTATTTGAATCTATGTGAAAATTGCATTTTCAATTATTATTATTTACTAGATTTGAGAGAAACAGTAATACGGTTTATAACCTGATAAAAATTATAACGTAATGACTTTTACCAATAGTATAAATAAAAGTATTATAAAAAAAATTAAACTATGCGATACAATTTTTGAACAAATTAAGATAATAAATTACCAGTAGTAATCATTACCGAAAGTACAACAGATAAAACACTGAAATAATACGAACTCTTTTAGAGAGAAACGTATTTATTATATTTATTTATTTATTTATTCATTTTTTTTTTAAGTTACAGGTCAATTTGGAAATGGGAGACAATTTTCATCCACCTAACGATCTCACATTTTATCAACACGTTCGTTCAAACATTTACATTGAACTAAAAGGTTGAAATTACATAGTCTAGTGCAAATAATTTCGTAGCAGATTATCTGCATTAAGTTGAAGGATATCGTCTGTTTAGCGCTTCTGAAAAGTATGGTGGAAACTATCGGCACTCTGAACAAATCAAAACAAACCGTACGGAATATAATCTGTAAGTTTTGTATAGCATAAACTGATACAAAAACAAGAATAATAATATATTACACTCACACCAGTAAAATTATTGAATTATTATCTTATGAACAAATATGTGTTTTCATTTGTGATACCACCCACGAAGGCACCAAAGTAACAGTAGCAGGTAGGGACAGCCCAACGCAACAGCGTGAAAATCCCCCATGTGTAAAGCCATGGGGAAAAAATCAAAAAATCCCTAGCCAGCTTCGGAAAGTGTTTTTGTTGGTGTTGATGTTCATTTGTACTCAGTACTTATCCATGTGTTTTATATTTTATTGTGCGTTTATGTTCTATTTTTCTCCTACTTTTATTACTATAAATTAAGATGTTAATACTTGAAGAGAATGCATTATAATTCTTAATATTCTAATGTTAAAAATATTATGAGATGCTCTCATTATACATTTTCTATAAAATAGGAGCTGAAATAATCCTAAAGTTAAAATATGTTTAGTTCAATGTAATAATAATTTTTAAAAAAAAAACTTTGCCCTCTCAATTGATATTTATTTATTTTTTTATTATAAAACAAAGAAACATTTTAAATTAAGAATAAAGAGAAAACAAACTGTTATAACTTTTAAATTTTATTAAAAAGCCACATTGACGTACTATATATAATAATATGTTATATATACATAATTATACTTAAGGAACAAGTTTTAAATTATGTATATTTTAATTATAGACGTATATGTTAGTTAAATCATATTTATTGTTTTCTAAAGCGTTGACTGGCAGCGAAGTTAAAAAATTTAGCTTAAGATAAGAAATAATAGTTTCATTACATCCCTTGGTGACTAATTTGCTATAGCCTTAAAGCTGTTAAAACGCCACATACATATCCCTGTCAATTTATTTATATGTAATGAGTTAAATATTAAATAACATTATTATGACATAAAAGATGAACTGCTTTTAATATTTAACAGCAAAAGTTGTAGATATTTGTTTACTTATTTATGTACTTCTTACCACAATGTTGGAAAGATTATGCACTACTGATTTCTTTTTAATATTATTTTCAAATATTTTGGATAGGTGGCGCCAGTAATATTGCAAAAGCTTATTTTTTTCCTTTGCTTCAAACCAGGTTTAGAAAAAGCCCCGCGAGATTTCCTTCTCCCTTTTTCTATAATGCAGGCGCTTGTTTAACATTGTTGCATTAAGCTGTCCCTATCCGCTACTCAAAGTAACAAGTGAGCATTCCTTATAAGTAATTGATCTATTGCAATAAGCTACCATCACAGCTGAATATCAAGCCGAAACATAATTCGCAGAACAATTTAAAAAATACGACAATTTATGTCGTATATTGTCCGAACAGGGACAGTTATTAAAATATTTAATTCAGTTTAGCTCTACGTTTAATGTTAAATTTTTGTAACAAATGAGTAAAACCAATTGAGCATTAAACAATTAAAACAATATGATATTTAAAAAACCCTATAAACTTAGATTCGGTTAAAACGAAATCGAAAACTCTTAGACTTTTTTAAATTTTAAATATTTGTTTTGCAGATTTTTTATTATGTTTATGATTATTATACATAAAATGATATGGCACGTCTAAAATAAAAACCTTTAAAAAAGTAAGATTTTAGAGACTAATTTATTATGAAATCCATAAAAAAAAAACTCAGATCAATAATGGTCACTGACGTTGAAAACATCATTAATTTTACTAACGAACTGTGTCAATGTCATAAGTTTGATTTCGAGGTTAAAATTACCGGCAGTTGTGATAAAATATTTCCTACTTACCTGGCGAAAAGATATCTATTCAAAATGAACTTAAGAAAAATATCGTACGATAAAATGTTGTACCTGACAGGCAAATTCCAATTAAGTTTGTCATAAGCGGACTCTCCTAATCCACCAATGTGGAAAAAAAAAAAAAAAAAAAAAAAAACTTATTTGAAGTGGATTTTACGTCATAAAAATTTCTCCAATGTAAAGCTGAAGAGACGGGATATTACTTCCACTCTATCTTGTAGAGCTACCTAAAAACGAAAGCTCTTTCGAAATCTTAAATATCATATCTCTTTTTAAAATCAGATTCGAAATTGAAAAATTCGAACCGCAAAGCTATTGCTGTAAAAAGTTTTTTCATCTAGCCCTTACCTTTAGTTATTAACACCTGCTGTGTGTCATGCAGTGGAGAGCATTTCTCAAAATAATGCCCCTTATGGGGGCTGGTCACTCAGCTTCGGAATTCTCCTCCGTAATGTTAAGTCTATGAACTTTTGATGCATTCGTATATTTAACCCTTTGCACTCCGCGTCATTTTGAGTATGGGTTATTAGCAACACCGAGTCATTTTGACTGTGGGCCACCAGCAACTCCACGTCATTACACAAATATTTTATTCGGTCGGCAACACTTTTTTAAAAGAAGTTTCCTTCCAGTACACAATTTCAAAAATGCTCTGATTAGATGAAGCGAATTTTATTTTCCTTGATTACTCGTGCCAAAAACAAAATTTTCAAGGAAAGAGGATGTCGCCGCAGCGGCGACAACCGAGTTTTTTCCTTACCTTCAGTGTTGCCAGATTGGGGACTTATTTAATTCAGATTGTTTGACCGTCACCACTTTTTTTAAAGTAGTATAATTCACTTTATTTTTTCAGAATTTTTAATCTTCTTTTAACCTTTTCAAGGGCAGAAGAATTCTGTTCGTAAAATGATGAAATAATTGACTGCCACCAGAATATTCAAACGAATATCTTACTAAATAACAAAACGCTAATTTGCACTCTAATTACAAAAGCAACATTTTATTAAAATATTCTTGGTGCCAGTAATCAGTTTTGGAATTAAAATTAGGTGGCGAGACCCTCTAGCCACCGCCCTTGAAAGGGTTAAACAGGCCGAATATTTCTATTTCAAAAAAGCATTGACAATCAGCAATCTGAGGACAAAAAAGTCCCCAATCTGGGAGCTCTGCCTACCTTACCATGTCGCCGCAGCAGCGACAACGGAGTGCAAAGGGTTAAAATATCTTCTCGGGAAATTAATATTTTTAACATCTTTTTTCTGTGTACTCTTCTTAAAGGATGTCTCTTTTTTATTAGTTTTCAAAATATTTCTAAAATGTCTGCTGAATTTAATATTTTATGTGTTAAAAACAGGCCAACTGTGAGTAAGATTTTAACACTTCCTATAAAATAAAGTCTATTCTTCAGAAATATTTTGATAACAAAGAAAAAAAGAGACATCTTTTAGGAAGTGTACACAAAAAATAGAAGTTAAAAATATTAATTTCCGGATGAGATATTTTAAATATACGAATGCACCAAATGCCCATAGACTTTACATATGAGAGAGGAAATCGGAAGCTGAGTGACCAGCCCTCTTAAAAACCAAAACTTAACTACCCAAACTTCCCCCTAAATATGTAAACTGAGCTTTCTTGCACCCCACCAACTGTCAAGGTTGCCGCGAAATTCCCAATTCAGCTATACTTTTAAAAAATCCCTCCGGCTCGGCCTACAGGCTTACACTAGATTTCGAAGTTAAACACCGATTTCACGAAAACAAACTAAATCACACAACAAAAACTAAATCAAGATTAGAGATAAAACCAGTTTAACAATTTCTTCTGGCCGCTTTTGACGAGTTTTCAATTACATTTTCCTGTAGGAGCTGGTTTTATTAGCATCATGTTAATATGGTTATTTTTTTCTCCCCCCCCCCTTTTTTTAAATTTGTTTTTGCTGTAAGAGTTTCTCCTATCAAAAACTTATCAATATAAAAGTTGTAGACAGTATTAAGAAGATTTATAATAAATTTAAGCGGATTTGATATCTTGTGAATTGAAGAAGTTATGATTTTTTTTCCTTCTACAACAACCCCTCCCTTTTTTTATTATTTTTTTTTTTCGGTAAGAATTGGCCCTAACAAAAACTTGTTAAAATAAAAGTTGTAGATAGTATTAAGAAGATGTATAATAAGTTTAAGTGAATTTGATACATTGAGAATTGACGAAGTTATGATTTTTTTTTCTCCCTAAAACCCTATTTTTGTCGCTCATTGAGCCCATTTTAAATTTTATCAAAAATCTGTGATACATAAAGTTTTGGCCCTTTCCCTAAAAGTAATAACAACTTTAAACTGATTTGATATGTATTATAATTAAGAAGTTATGGAGATTTTTTCGGTTTTCACAGAACACCTTCCCTTTTTCCACCCTTTTGGTCCGATTTCGCCCATTAACAAATTTGACTGAGATTTCCTGACCCTCGATTTTATAGTATTAGTTTGGAAGAGATTTGAGCAGAATTATGGAAGTTATTGTGTCCATAAAAAATTCTATATATATTTAGCAGGGCTGTCACAGGCAAGTATTTTTATATTTTATTCGCACCTTTGTTTTTAAAATATAAATTTTATAGTGTATTTCTGTTGCACATTTTGGCATAGTTTATGTAAAAGATTTTTAATTTGAAAAAGTATTGCGAGAAAGAATAAAAAAAAGTCGCCTGTAGCCGCCTTGATATAGGTAAAGTTTTTACTCGAGGATGGTTTTGGGTTCTAAGGGTCATGATCGGCGGCGTAGATCTGCAAGAATTTTTCAGAAATTTCAACATACGTCAGAATGTAATAGGTAGAATTTCTTTCTATGCCAAAACCGCTGCTAAATTAAAAAAAACAAAAAAAATTCTCAAACTAAGAACATTTATCCTTAAATCTTTAACGAAAAAGAAAAACATCCCCCTTTATTCTGCATCTCTATGATATTCGTAAATTCACCAAAGAAATCCTCTCGAGAAATTACTGTAAAGCTCAAGAGTGTCCTCGAGCAAATATCTTCAAAAAAATATGTTTTCTCAAAAATTCTCGCATTCATCTAGATGATTTCAAATCATCCCAATATTGGTGATAAAACTTCATTCTTATCCATGAAAAAAACTTATGCGTTATTTTAAATGTAATGTAAATATCTGGATCTGAATTGGGCCTTTTTTTTTATCCTGTACCTTTTTGTGTCACCTTTTCATTAAACCCCACGTTGCCATTCAACTAGTGTTTAACATACATTTAATATATATGTATATATATATATAAGTATTTACAAAGCATTAATATATATATATATATATATATATATGTATTACGTTTTTAGTTCAAACGTCATTTTGTCTTACTCTTATTTTATTAAATTTAATCGACTATCGCATTTATTCTCTTCTTATTTTGAGTGGGAGGGGCTATGTGGTCTCGACCAAACGGAAATTAGATGCCGTCGTCACATAGACTTTTCTTCTCAAACGTAAAAATATTTCTACAATACTGCTTTTTATCTGCCCCATAAATCGAAAAGACATATCATCTCTCGACTGGGTATGAAATTGGCGTCAATCGGAAGCTCATAATATAAATATTGACAAAGACTGAATTAATGGACGATGAATGAATACTGTAACAAACTGTTTCTCTGATTATCAGATTTACAGAAATCTGATATCATAAAAAGTTAAAACTTACCGCCCTCGAGTGGAGCGACATGGATCCAAAAGAAAAAAAATATATCAATCAGCTGCAAACAACGTGCTCAAAATTTAAAACTTCAAACGTACTAATTCTTTTAAGGAAAAGTCCTGTTTAGGAGGAAAAATCATATTTGAGAAATAGATACAGAATGTCCCCGCCTCTTGAAATAAAATAAAATAAAATAAAATACGAAGAAAATTCTTATTACCTTATTTAACACAGAATAATGTATTTTCTTTAAACAAATTTGACGTTCACCAACAAATTTTGAACATGTTTATAAATCAAGTAATCAAACATTAACTTTTCTCCTTAAGAAGAGGATGTTTTAATCTATTCTTGCATTGCTGATTTCAAATACGTAAAAAAAAACAAAAAAAAACAATAATAATAATAATAATAATAATAAAAATAAAAATAAAAATAAAATAAATAAAAATAAAATAAAATAAAAATTTCCAGTATGTACTATTATTTTGTCGTGATTTTATATGTATATTTTTGTTAAAGAGGTCTTTTTTTTAAAGGTCGTGCACAATCTTTCAGTTATAATAAATCAAATTGTAAAAAAAAAAAATATATGATAGTTAATTGTGATAAATAAAAAAAATATCTTAAAGCTGTCAGATAAAAAGAATACCGTTTAAAACAGAAATGTATCGTCTATTACCGTGTACGTTAAAACAAAGCTCTTATAATATAAAAAAATATATTCAACGAATGAGATAGTTTACTCTTTTACTTAATTAAACATATATAAAACAAAATATATTAAACATATATAAAACAAAAAAAAATTATAATTTTTTTCAAATTACTAAAATTATAAAATAATATTGTATTTGAGTTAAATGTGCATTTACATGTTTATGTACTCGTGATGTAGATCATATTGTAGGTTCGTTGGTACCTCTTGAAGAGAACAGACGCGTTTTCTCAGTGCTGATCGTTTTATTCTCAAGTGATCGTAGACGCAGTTCAATGTTTTAAGAACGAGCGGGATCTTTTGCAAGTATTATCTAATGAGTTGTGGTGCAGATAGTGACACTTAATAGTAACTAGTTCGTACGAATAAGTGACTGTTTCTTGAACTTGATGCATCATAGTAGTAATATATAGAGGGTTCACCGACGACAATAATGGGTTCTGGGGACCCATTTAAATTTTCTGACAATGCACTTTGCATCCTGAATGGAGAGGAGAAATCAGATTTAGCTGCTGCGTGGATGGAATTTCCGGGAGTAGCGGATGAAGTACAAAGATTGATTGTACAGCAATTCCTGCAAGATTGTAATAACTCCATAATGAGACTTTTAAGTAAAGATGACTACCTGACAAATCCTCAACACAAGACTAGCGTGAGTAATCTTCTCAATAATCTTATGTTTTTGTTCAATGAGCCATTTGACCCCCTAAAATTAAGTCAACTAAGACAGTTTAAAACTTTTATCTATGATCATGACTATGATCTAATTGACATCTTAACAAAACTCAAGTAAATTGCGGTGAACTCAGATGACGGCTTCACACCTGCTAATACACTAAAACGTAGGAGAAATAATCTTACATCTACTATTCCCTTAAAGAATAAATATGTCAATATATCAGAAAAATATCTACATGAAAATAACATGGATTCTTCTGAGCCCCCTCAAGGTGAGTCAGCCGGTTGCTCCACTACTGAAGTAGTCCCTAAGAAAAAATAAAATTCACCCCTTCTATATTGAGTTCCAAGGCAAGTGGACGGAACTTGCAAGTGAGATTAAAAAACTTAACGACAGCAATCCCTTGATTAAACTAGACGGAGAATTACTCAAAATCCACTGTAAAACTGACGCAGATATCCGTAAAACACAAGACTATCTGGATTCTAAAACAATTCCTTATACAACCCTGAGCCCCGCGGAACAGCGCCTCAGGAAAGTCGTCATTAGGGGAATTCCCCCATATACCGACCCCCAGGTCATAATTGAAGCTCTAAAAGAACATAATTTCGTGGCCAATAGAGCCTCGATGAGGAAAAGTAGAAAGACCGGTCGACCAATGCCCCTCTACGTCTTCAATGTTATCCCACGTGAAAAATTCGAAGAAATCTACCAAATTCACGAAATTTGCTACATTAAAGTAGATATTGAGCGTTTTAAAGGCACTAACATCGTAAAGCAATGCTACCGTTACCAGAAATTTGGACATTCCAGCGAGATTTGCCGCCTGCCGCCAAAATGCGCCAAATGTTCGGAAGAGCATCTAACTCCCCAGTGCAATAAAATTGGAAAGATCATCCCCAAATGTTCAAATTGTTATGGTGAGCACGTGGCTACTTACCGCGGTTGCCCCAAAACCCCCAGTTTCATAAAAAAACAGCAGGACCCCAAAACCGTCCGTAAAGGTAATCCTAAAATCATTCCGAATGCAATGGCGGAACTTTTATCTACTTATAATTATGTCCGTAAGCCAGAGGCCAAAAAACCAGAAGAAGAACCTACTGAAGCCCCGGCTCCGCTCCCTTCTCCCACCCAAGACCCAAACTCCGAAAACACTACACCAAATAAGCCAAATGACACTCAAAATGCAACACCAGAACAACCCACTAGTTTTAATTATGCTAATGACTTAAAAGAAATATTCAAGACTTTCAAGGAGATGAAAGAGCTCCTGAAATTTAACAAATTCATCCAATGTTTCAAAAATATAGCTAACCAAACTAAAAATATACAAGATCCAATAGAAAAAATACTCATCCTTATGAGTGCTATAGAAACTTTAGCCACGGAATTTAACACATTTAATGATGAGTAATTCCTCTTCTACCTTTTCCTCACTAATTTTTCTTTCCTGGAACTGTAACTCCTTGCAGAATAAATAAACTTAACGAACTTAAACTCTTTATTGACGAACATCCCCAAATTGATGTTATTTTCTTACAAGAGACTTTCAACCCCACTTTCAACATTAACATCCCTGGGTACAGGCTATTCCATACACCTCGTGCGGATGGTACGCACAGAGGAGGTACCGCTATTTACATCAAAAACCATCTTCCACACTACCAATCGCACAACCACACCATTAATGACCTTCAGTATACCAGTATTAATCTTCAACTTCCTCATATCAATATTAAATTAGCTTCTATTTATGCTCCACCCACTGGTAACTTACCTGTTAATAGTCTTACACAGCTTTTTTCTCAACACGACCACTGCTTTTTCGTAGGCGATTACAATGCCAGAAGCAAACGCTGGAATTGCCATGGCAATTCTCGGCGGGGTACCTCTCTTCACAATTTAGTCCAAAACTTAAAATTAAATCTTCATGCACCACCCAGACCAACACACATTACCACGGTGCCTGGTGCCCGGGACTCTATCATTGATCTTGCTCTTTCCAAAAATCTTCCCTACCCTATCTACTCTACAGTTATTAATGATCTCTCCTCTGATCACCTGCCTGTCTGCTTTAAAATAGATATTATTAATCCTCTTTCTCCCCCCCCCCATCCGTGGCTATTGACTGGAATAAATTTACTAATTACCTTAATTCTCAGGACATCACCTTCCCTGATATTAACAATACCGATGACATTGATGCGGCTGTTGAACATCTCAACTCTCACATCACTAATGCTCAAAATTTCTCTACATTTAATACCTTCAAAAATAATTTTGCCTTCGTCCCACCCCGCTATATTTACAACCTTATCAAACAGCGTAATCAGCTCCGGCGACAATTTCAAAATTCACGAGACCCCTCCATTAAACCCCTTCTCAATAGGTTAAACAATAAAATTAAAAACAGTCTTTACAAAGAAAAACAGAAAAATTGGAACAACTTTCTCAAAACATTATCTTGCGAGGACAACTCTCTTTGGATTCTTAAACGCAAACTGAATAAACATTACACTCCCATTCCCCCCCCCCCCCCTCACAACTAATAATGTTACTGCTTACACTGACCAAGAAAAAGCTAACATGCTTGCTAATTCTTATGCCACCCAATTTTCTCCTAATCCTACCCTTGCAAACCAAGCTCACCTTGATCATGTTAACGAGACAGTTCGGAACTTTTTGGCTACCCCCCTAAAATTCAACCTATTGTTATCCACAATATTATCAAAAAACTCAAAAAGCGTAAAACCCCAGGATACGATAAAATTACTAACTCTGCTCTTAGAAACCTTCCTCCTAATTGCATAATCTATATCACTGACCTCACTAACGCTATCTTAAAATATAACTACTTCCCTAAACCTTGGAAACTTTCTATAATCTCTCCTATTCCAAAACCTGGAACTAACCTTTCAGACCCCACTAATTACAGACCTATCTCCTTGCTACCTTCAATCAGTAAAGTTGTGGAACGTGTCATTCGTACCCAGTTGCAGGATTTCATTCAACAACACAACATTCTCATGCCCGAGCAGTTTGGCTTTCGCCCAAAACACTCGACACAACACCAGCTTCTTAGGGTTGTTGAGTTTCTCAGCGAGAAACTCAATGCAAAAATTCCCGCAGCTGCCCTCTTTCTTGATGTCGCAAAGGCATTTGACAAGGTCTCGCATATGGGCCTCATTTACAAACTAATTCAGCTCGGTTTTCATCCCAGACTTATACATTTAATATATTCGTACCTTTGCGACCGCTCTTTTCAAGTCCGCATAAACAACATTCTTTCTGTTATTCTCCTTATCCTAGCGGGCATCCTCCAGGGGAGCGTGTTGGGCCCATTTTTATTTAACATTTTCTTTAACGATATCCCACGCTCCATGCGCACTCACCTCGCTCTTTATGCGGACGACACCTGTATTTATGCTTCGGCACACCACCCGTATACTCTATACAGGTACCTACAGACACATATTTATGACTTCATGAACTGGTGTATGCTTTGGCGCGTTGTCATAAATGAAACTAAAACTACTGCAGTATATTTCTCTTGCAAACTAATATTCCCTAGCAGAATCATTATTAATAACACTGTTATCCCTTGGTCAGACCATGCTAAGTATCTTGGGGTCATTCTGGACCGCCGCTTAACTTG
Organism: Maratus speciosus; assembly: GCA_963932465.1. Taxonomy (NCBI): domain Eukaryota; kingdom Metazoa; phylum Arthropoda; class Arachnida; order Araneae; family Salticidae; genus Maratus; species Maratus speciosus. Next base: position 66,762 of record CAWVRF010000018.1, on the reverse strand, counting down.
GAAAAAGCACACTCTATCCATTAGAGGTAAAGTCGCTGGAGCCTTTAACTCTATAAAACCTCTCCTTAACAGTAAAACCTTGTCTGTCCACAATAAATTAATTCTCTATAATTCATGCATCCTTCCCATCATAACCTATGCCAGTCCGGTCTGGGGCTTCACATGTAAGACCACTATCCATTTAAAGGTTATTATTAACCATTTAATATTAACCATGTAAATATTAAAGGTTATTATTATTAAGGTTATATATTAAATGTATACCCTTAGTCGCTTGCACAATTCCAACCTGCGTACTGTCCGTAACGCATCTCGTTATCTTCGCAACTCCACGGTCCGAAGAGACCTAAAAACTACTACCTTACGTAAGCGCATAAACGACTTAGCCAAAAAATTTTATGATAAAGTTTTCGACCTCCGTAATGAAATCGTAGCGGAGCTACCGGATTATGACGCTTTTGAACCCCACTATCGGAAACGGCCCAGGTTTTCCATAATTATGGACACTCAGTAACATCTGAGTTCTCCACGCTACATTTTGCCTGTTATACTTTTTTATATTTTCTTTTCTTTTTAAAAAAAAAACTCTCTATATACTATAGAGACCAAAAATATACTACTATATATACTTTACTATATATAGTACTTCTCTATACTTTACTATAAAAACCCCCAAAAAAATTGTAAAACTTTTTAAAAATAATGTATGGCCCTGATTAGTCCCTTTTTTGGTAGGATAATGTGGTCTTTGCCACCCTAGCTTTTCTTGCCCATGCTTGGTGAGAGTTTCTCTGAACAGTACTAATTTTAACTTTCTAAATTCCTTATAGTAGTTATACAACTACAGTTTGACTTTACATACTTTAAGATTCTTGTATTTTTTAAGATTTATCGTAAATTTTCTTTCATCTTAAGTTTTTATTTAATATTCATTTTTACTCCTTTCTTTCTTAAACTTCCTTATTTCCTCTTGTTTACTTCTTTTACTCTTCTAGTAGCATAGCTACAGTTTAACTTTATCCCAATGGCTCATTAAAACATAAGACATTTCAATTTCCTAGTCTGGGTGTTAAGCTGTTATCATCTAGGAAACCCCTCAATGCTGATTACCTGTTCAGTACCTGTTCATGTTTATGTTTTCACCTATGGCTTCCTGTAACAACGACTCGGTGCCTTTGCTTTTGCTGGCACTAAGTTCTCATTGAAATAACAGTAAATGTACAGCCATAACTACACACACATTCATGAAGTTAACTCAAAGAAACTAGATTAGCGTCAGGAATTTCTTTGATATAAATGGCAGAATGTTAAATTGCGCGTTATCAAAGTCTGATCATCATGTCATGCTCTGGAGTTCGGTTGGGCGGGGCTTGCTCCAACCAATCCGAATTCTTCTTCACCATCTTGTTACGACTGACTGTTTTCACGTTATTCTCTCCAGTTGTTATGGCTCTTGGATGTCGCTCATTTGGTCCCAGGCTCCTCGATAAACCGTCAGAAGTCTCTCTTATATAAAGATTTTAGATAATACATTCATAATTCATTCTTTTCAGGTATGGTGGGGATTCAGCTTTAAAAGCAATGACAAAGTTAGAAAATTTGACTTTTTTTTTCGAGCTGCTTCCTCTGTTCATCATTTACAAACTTGAAATAATATGCTCAAATAATATTAAGAAGAATAAATAGGGACTATTTTACAATGTATAAAAATAAAATTTAACATAGACATACTGTTCTGAATAATTAAACTGAAACTACCATAATAAACCGAAGATATATTATTTATACGTAAATATTGAAAATAACAAACCATCTTCTTTTAAGTTATTGATTTAAATAATGTTTAATTATATTGATTTCATATTATAAATCCTTTACTCAGAGAACATTTGTGTTGCAATTGTGGTTTATATCTAATGCTTATGTACAAAAAGAAACATTTAGAATAATTAAAAATCCAGGTAACTTATGATGATTCATTGAGTAGCAACCACTTTAGCTTTATACAACCTTTTTTTTTTTAATGGCGTAAATTAGATGATAATTATTTTTATAATAAACTAAACACTTAATGGCAATAAAGATATAAATACTACTTTTAAAATGAATTTAACAGTAGTTTCAATATTTTTAGACATTTTTCCTAGCATGACATTCACAATTTGAACTATGATTAATAATTTTACTAAAATTAATTAACGATATAACTAAATAAAAATTATTTATATAACATATAAATTATTACTTAATCAGTTTTTTAGCTTGATTTAGCATAAAATTTCACTAATGATTCCTAAAAAAAATGTGTATAAGGTTTTTGACACTTTGTGACAGTTTTTGACACTTTTTGTCAGTTTTCGACACTTTTTGACAGGTTTTCGACATGTCATGTCAAAAACCCAACCCTGACTAATCTGCTAAATAGTGAGCTACTCTTCCAAAGAGCCGCTAGTGTGACTAATGTATCCGTATATCTCTGCTCCCTGGGGAGTCTATGTACTCTATGTGTCTCTACGCACTCAAGGTGACTAATGTCTCCATATATCTCTGCTTCCTAAGGAGATTTGTCTCTACACCTTGGATTTAGAATTGGCGTAAGTTATTTAACGCCGCTGCTTTAAAAGATGAAGAACTGCAAAAGTTTGTTTTGGTGGATGAAAATTTGGTATTCTCTTTCCATTAATTTTAATTGTAATGGTTGTAAAATTGCATTGTGTTATGTTTGCTGTACAATTTAAATAAAACCGCCATCAACTTTTTCAACTCATTACTACAGCATTTAACAAATATTTACAGTGTATTACAATGCATTTTTTCAGTTAGTGATGTTAATGATTATTATTATTACTTTTTTTAATTGCACAACAAAAAAACTTAATAAATTTAAAATAAATAAATAAATAAAATAAAAAATATGTAAACAATTTTCTAAAACCTCTCTTGTTTTAAGTCGGTTTGTAACGGGATGTAGATATATAATGTTATCAACTTTCTAAAAATTTGGACTCCCCTCCGCTTTCGATATCATATGTTATCTACCATTCCCCGAAGCGCCCCCTCCCTCTTATGATATCGTTTTTAGAGTCTAAAAATTCTTTTTCTTTTCACATTTTTTTCTTTATTTTTCTCCTATACATTTGCAATGATATAGATACTGTTACATATCTATTATTGGCGTACTTTACGGATTTAAATAAAGAGAAGAAGACAATAAAATATCAATATTATACATTAAACAACTTCATAACAAATTGCACTTAAAAGGAGCATTTAATATTTAAAAGTATTATAATGACTTTTTCTTGCATAATGCATTCGATAATAATATTGTCTTCTTGCACACGCCCCCTGCATGTGAATGGTGTAAGCAGAACCTTCTTTTTTTTTTCTTCTTTAAGGTGAACAACGTTTTTCCCATTTTGTTCTAGAAAACATAAGATGCATCTTTTCGAACCTGCTTTCTCCAACAACGCATTATATGTCAAACGCTGGTATATTCCATATTTTGGAATGAAATGATTTTATAACGAATGAATTTTTTAATGGTTTTATAACATTGTATTTTCATAAAAATAGATGGCTAAAAAAATATAAGACTATTTTAATGTAAAGAAAAAGTTAACGTAAAAAGAAAATTTTGTTTGGATCAAAAGTGATAACGGTATCAAATGCCAGCCCCTCCTTTCCCCTGCAGTAATAACGCATAGCTACAGCCCTTAAACGTGTTCGTACAGTTTTTTTAAAAAAGAGTAAGATATGGATCTAATTTTAAAGGATCAAAATTCATGAAATGTATATATTTTTTAATTTATTAATCAATGAAATAGTAGAACAAAGGACAAATGTACAGTAGCCTCCCTCTTCACCGGCCTAAACGGGACCGAATGTTAGCCGGTTAAGCGAAAAACCGGTTAAACCGGAGAAATAAAAAAATTTAAATAAGTGACTTCATATTGAATTAATTAAATGCATAGGATGCATTTAGTTTTTTAATTTGTGTAGTTTTTAAAAAGTGCATATTTTCCATATTTTGTGAAATGAATACCAGTTGTAATTAAATGAATTGAAATAAAAATTGTCACTAATAACAAATAATGAACAATATTTAATACAAAATAAATTGTTGAAAATCTTGTCACATACCTTTATAAGAAATTGAAATTATTCTATGCACTACGTAAATTTGAGTTAATTAACCCTTAAAAATAGAAATATGATCAGGTATTTTCGTATGGAAATTTGTTATTAATGTTCTTGACTCTACAGCTGACTATCATAGACAAGGTCAAGGGGAGAGAAGGGAAGCCATGGGTCCTGCCTGGATTTTGAAATTTATTTAACTAAATTTTCTTTCTATCTGATGATTTTGAAAAAAATGTAGTGAAATTTATTTTCCACTAGCGATTTAAAATAAATAAATATTGAGAGAAAAGCCACTTTGAACTTTTAGTCAGGAGTCTCTGTTCCTCGAACATCCGCCCTCCCGTGTACTGAATCTAAAACGGTGGGTTCAGAGGGGAGGGACAGACGCCCATTCACGAAAAAACAGAATATTGCTTCAATTCTATTGGAAAACTGTAGCAGAAATTTATTTTTGTGTATTATATATTTCTTATTTTTTTTTTCCTTTCTGCTCTGGTTATATTGAAATAACGTAAAATTATCTTTCACGAAGGGTTTTACAGAATTTTTCTAATTTTAAATTATTTCATCTTTCATGTTCTCCATCTTAAAAAAAAGCGGTTCCAAAATATTCCCTTCTGCCGGTGGGCGCCCATGCTCGCTACATTTTAGTGAAATTCGATTTTTCAGTGTAAAATTTAGATACAGTGAAACCTCTCTGTAAGGGCCATCTGCCGTGCCAATGAAAATTGGCCCTTATAAAGGGTGGCCATTGAATAGGGGTGACAAAAATAAATAAATAAATAAATAAATAAATGAAAAACTAAAATAAGGAAATCAAAGCTATATAGGTGAAAAACTGTTTATTAAAATTTTCAAAGTCTTTACACGATTGAAAAAATTTTCTATTGAAGTTTATTTACTTTTCGTAATTTTTTCACAGACAATCTTGGTTTCTAATGATTCTTTTACTTTATGGAACAAATTACCGTAATTTCCGGCGTATAACCAGCGGTTCAAACAATCATTTTTCAACCCAGAAACTTTTAAAAATAAAATGTAACTTATCAGATCGCTGTAAATATTTAGCTACAATTACTAAATAAAATTTCTGTGTCCAAACAGAATTGTTTGATCCGCGGATTATACGCCGGAAATTACGGTACTTAAATTTGCATCATTTATTAATGCCTTAGAATGAGATATTAGTTTATTTATTTATGTTAGCGTTTCCTGACAGGTGTAAAAATTGCGCTTCAATATGCATTCACAGTTTTAGTAAATGTGTGATCAGTTTTTCTAGATAACCTGTTATCCTTTGTGTGCCCACAACAAAAGGTCAAGTTTCCAGTGCAACCCAACCGCTACAGGTTGAAATGTAAAAAAAAAGTGTGACGAAGACCTATTTGTCTCACATGTGGAAAAGTTTATAGTCCTTCATTGCGTTACTAAATCCTCGCCATCTCCCCCTGCTTTCTTTGTTGAAAGTGCAGTTGCTTGCTGAACTCTTATCTTTTGGTTCAGGAATTCAATACACCTGTTAAGGATTAAAGGCACATGTGAAAAAAAAAATAGCCTTTATGAGGGGTAGGTGCAGTACCTAATAGGAATAAATTTAACATTATGTCTATGGGAAAAATTTTCGTTCCTAAAAATATTGGCCCTTAATAGAGGTGGCCTTTGAATAGGTGTGGCCTTTAAAAAAAGTTTCACTGTATTTTTGCACAAAAAAGCTTTTTACTTAAATAAAACAAACGATTAAAATCACATTAATTTAAATAAATATTTCCTCATACTAAATGATACATGATTCACTTAGAAAAGTTGCATAATTGAAAGTTATACAGTTTATATCTCATATATAGAGCACAACTATAGTTTTTCCTATGTGATCAGTGTTTCCAGATCTAGTGTCACAAAAATCGGGACAGGGAGAGAAAAAATGCAGGACATCTTAAAAACTGCAGTAAAACCTGTTAAAACGGAACCTCTGTAACGGAATCGTGCTTTATACTGAAAAATTTCGGAACCTTGGCTAAAAGTACAATACAATTGTAAGGAGTAATTATACTTGCTAAGAATAAAACATGTCTAAAAGATATTTTTTTTCCGGCCTTTTGTCGTTCCGTCTTAACAGGTTGCTGCATTAATTACTTTCGTTTTATCATATCGAATGTATATGAATTGTAATCGAATGTATATGAATTTATGACTTTATGTTCAACCCAGTTATGGGAAATTAGTAAATCGAACTATAGGATTTTTTAATAAATCAGAGTATTTTTATGACAATAGTACCAAATTTAAAAATCCAGGGTTTTATATTTTCATTACGGCGTAATTTCAATCGTTTGCGTGAAAGAACAATTACTATTACGTACACCCTCTCTCTCAGAATAAAAAAATCCTTAAACCTAAAAAGTGCAGTTTGTGAAATGCCGAAACCATACATGAGGCTGTAAGACACTTTTTTGTTATTTGCAGAATTTTTTGTCTGTTGACTGCAGAATTTCAGAAAATTTTGTGCTTCGACTTGCGAACTTTTCATGTTTTGAAGGGGGGGAGGGACATATGTAAAAATTCAGTTTGTAATACGAAAAAGTAACACGCAATACAGTCACTGGAACACCTGTGTGATTTGATGAAACTGTAGATTTAAATTGGAGGATTTCGGGTAATTTTTACTTCCGATAGATGAATTTTCTGTTTTTCTAGAAAAGATTGGCAAATCAAAGCTATAATTTTCGCGTTTTAGCAGAAAAAAAAGTGTTGAAAAGCTCCCTTGAAATTCATGAATTTTTTTAATAGTGTATACTGATCAAAAAGGATTCTGTAAAATTCTCGTGAGACAAAATTTAAATCTGAAACAAACACTGAAAAACAAATTTCTCAAGAAAAGTGTAAGTGAAATAAAAACTTGTAAAATATCTTAGAAGCTAAAAGTACATTATTTTAGCATCAGTTCAGTCATATAACAAAAAGTCTTAATGATGTTAAAAAAACATATAAATTCTAAATTTATACTTATTTCGAAACAGCTAATAGTATAACTTATTTACTAATTAAGAGTTTTCCAACTAATAATACATTGAAATTGAAATTTTTAAGTAAGTCGGTATTCCGATTTGGTACGTGAACTTTTAAACACTTCGTTGTTATTACAACCGTAGGTCGAGTTATGCCAACACGTCTTACAAGAAAGCCACCATTGATGCTCAAACTGATTGTGACGCCAAGGTCAGTCGTCGTTTGTCCTAATCCCGAGATAGAGATAAAGTATAGTCCACAGAATAAACTAACTGAGTGAGCGTGTGTAACTAAAACACGTGCTTGTAGTGTATGATCTTGAATTTGTAATTCGATTTAAAAAGAGAGTTTTTACTGTTAAATATAAAATGAAACATTATTAAAAAGGACAAAATACATATTATAAATGTATATAAAAATTGCCCCTTATGCTGATTGCATTTTCTTTTTTCTGTATATCAACTTAAAAAAATGGATTTGGAACACAGAAATATTTACGTAAAGTCAAGGCAAATATATAAGATAAGACCCATTTGAATCTCAACTATTTTTTTATTATTATTAAATTGATATGTTAAATGTTTTTATGGCAATATTTCTCTAATATTTTATAACATGAATTCTGAATAGTTATTTATTATTACAATAAGTATTGTTATTTTAAATTATTTATTCATCAGCTTTAAATTTATGTTGTTTTCTTTAGGAATAAATAAATTTTTTAAGGTACGTTTTGTTATAAGCTAAAATATAAATTACTGTTGAAATGAGTAAATCCTTTTTTATTTATTATTTTTTTTTCTATTTTCTATTTATATTTATTTCTAGAAGAAAGTTTTCAATAATGAATAAATTTTAAAATCAAAATGTTAAGATAGATCTCGTCGACTTACATCAACGAATAAAAAATAATGCTAGGTACTGACATTTTCTGTTGCAGTAATAAGGAATTAACTTTCAAATCAATGTAAACAGAAAATTCGTTATTTTACTAGTGATTAATTTAATAATATTCCTGTTTTTTGTATATTGAATGCAATGAAAAACAAAATGAGGTTATAGCAATAAAAGTAATTTCAGTCTCTTCCATACTGTAGCATAGAAATAGAAAAGAAAAGTTTCGTAATGCACTCATATATATTAAATTGCGTTGTATGAATTACGCAATGCTATTTTTTACAGCTTGTGTTGTTAATTATAAAGAAAAAGGGTGAATTCATATCGATTTTTCAATGGCTGGTCTCAAATAGAGGCACCCTCTTTTCTGGCAGAAAATTCTTTTTTTGCCTATACTGCACAACGTGCATAACCAGTGTTACCAGTGGGCTACTATTCTTAAATTAAGATTTCTTGATTAGCACTGCTTTTTTGAAATTGCAAAATTGGCCTTATTTAATGACATATTAATTAAGGCTTAAACAAGGGGAATTTTATCATTTCAAAACAATGGTGCTAATCAATTCATCTAAAAAAAAAATTAAAAAAAAGGTAGCCTACTGGCAACACTGTACATAACAAAAAGAAAAGTTATATTTGTGTGTTTTGAAATAATTTGAAAATACACATTAAAACTGTTCAAACCTACCATTACTTCACTAACAATATTTAATACAGATAATCAAAGAATAAATCCGTAATCTATCTATAAAAAGTAATAAAGAATTTTCTTAAAAAAATATTAATTTTGAAGTCCAAATTTCAAGTAAGTATAGTGGGGGGGGGGGGGAGATGATTTTCTTTACGTTTGAGTTATTATATTCTTATTTACATAAATTTGATTTTATTAGTAGAAAATATTACTCAAAATAAAATCTCTTTACCATAAAATACTGTAATATGTTTCATTGTGACATTTCCAGTATGTGCTTATTTCAATAGTTATTCGTTGTATTATTATATATTCTAATAGATAATTTAATAATTTATATATTTTAATAATCGAGGATGGTTTATTCAATCTCACAGATTTAATTTTTTAGAAGCATATAGTGAAAATATTATATTGAAAATCAAATTATTAAATAAATAAATATACTGTCCAAATTACATTACCAGGACTTACCCATTTAGTCCTTTTTTATGCCACTTTTTTTTCTCTTTTTTCAAAGAAAAATCTTTTTAGATGTGTCTAAAAAAATTTGTATAAACATATTCAGAAGGAAATTTTCGTTGCGAATGTTGTAAATGTCTATCATGAAAAATTTTCTTCTGACATAATTGTATTTATAAAACCGACTAGCGGAAGTCCTGCATTTGTAGTACGGTAATTAAAATAACTAATTCCCTATAAATAATTTATGTTAGAAAAGCATGAAAATGATACGTATTTAATAGAAATGCTTATTTGAAATCTTATATTCAATTTTACTGAGAGCTTGACCACAAAAATTAAAAACTTATATGTCTGCCTTGAAAGCATACACTGATACATAGGTTTACACAATTACTGGAATTAAATATATATATTTAAAGGCAAAATTGTTTAGATGCTTTTTTGTCGCTATTAAAATTATGGAAAAACAGCATATTAAAAAAGAATATTGATTCTAAAAAAGTGCAAAGAAGAGTTAAGGCTGATAATTAAATCTATAATAATCGTTAATAAAATTTCTGATGCTGTAAAAAATAAAGATGGCTTAAAATTGCTTTCAATATGAAAAAATAGTAATAATAAAGAAAACATACTGCCATGAAGCAAATAAAACATATTATTGTAAAATAAAATGTAGTTGATAAAAAAATAAAACTTATCTTAGAATATATAATTGCCACAAATTTTTTTTTGTACTTAATTAAGCCCTTCTCCCATTCTTTATTTTAAGCAATCCATTAGTGACTAGTAAAAACAAACAAAACATCAATTTTTGTAATCTTTAAGTATATATAATATTTTTTCTCCCTATATAAGTTTTTAAAAAAAACAACACTGTAGAAAGTCCCCTACTCTACAGCATAATAACCATGGACGACTAGCTGTGACGTCAGGCATCCAGTAAGGTGACTTTCTTGTAGTACGTATTGCTTATGCCCGACCCGTACTCTTAAATAATTTGTTGAAATCCAACACTAAACTTTAAATTAAAAAAAATAAAAAACAATCCAGAATTTATAGGAAAATAGTCTATAATCTTATCTCTAACAGACACTTTATCTTTCTCGAAGAAAAATTCATGTATATTTATATTCATTCATTTAAAAATATATATATTTTTTTATCATTTGAATCAATATTCTGGACTTTTACTTTAATATTAATTACTATAAAATTGGGCAAACCCGAACTCAACTCGCCAAAAAGAAAACTCTAATTGAAAACTGCTCGAAAATGGAAAGACTAAGATGAAACCGATCTCCAGAGAAAACTACAATAATAAATAAAAACTAGATCCAAGGGGACCAACACGTCCGGTAGAATATTTATACGATACGATGTTGTTGCTATATATTTCAAAAATCCGGCATTCAGAAATCCAAAAACTTAAAAAATCTTGCATCAAAGTCATCTTTTCACTACTTCTTTTTACACTTTTAACTTACGGGAGAAAGGAAAATAGCAGCATGAACAAGTATATTTTTCTATTCTAATGTTTTCAAAGTTTTTATTACTGACTAACGTAAGACTACAGATACACAAGATTAAGTTTTTTTTAAGTAGATTTAAAAGTCAAATAGAAACTTTGATAAGTTAACAGCCGAATCTTTAATATTTTTTAACTAAAATATTTGGGCGATATAATTATATGATTTGATGCAAAGAAAATTTGAAATTCAGAATCAACACATTCCGAGAATGTTATTTAATATAATATTTTGATTATGTATAATATTAATTAATGTGAATATACATGCACAATTGAAAAAAATTAAGGTGAATTTTGCGTGAAAGCGAGTTTTACTTTAAAACACTATTTTCTACATCCAATTAACACTAGAATCGCCGGCTATTTTACTCAAGTTTTTTTTAAATAGCTCTCGCACCAGAATTTTTATTTAAAGCTATTTAACTTACTTCGTTAGCCTATATTTGTGCTGCATACATTTAACATAACTTACAAAGAAATGTCTGGATCGAGTCAACTATTATCCATTTGGCAGGGGTCAAAATGACCCCTAATGGCTGTTCTAGTGTTTAAAATGTTAAATTTAAAATTGCACCTATTTTCGGCTCTATAGAACGTAATTTAAAAATGTACTGTTTTTCTTTTTCTTTCAGATTCCATTTGGGCGGTTGATGTGACTGAATATCAAATTGATATTTTTTATAGGGAAAAATTAAGACAGTTGTGTTTATCAGCAGAAATTTAAAATAAAATAAAAATCTGGATTATTAAATTACCATATTTTCAAAAATGAAAAATGTATGCCATATAGAAAAATTTAATTTGAAATTCAGAGTTTCTTTTACCTTAAATACTTTAAAAAATACGTCTCAAAAGTGTTATTTAAAATAATATTTTACTACTCTATGATAATAAAATCACATAATATTTAACACTTTCCAACAAAGTTGAAAAGTGTTTATGCATTCGGTTTGTTTGGCCGTCTGTCCGTCTGTACGCGCTCTAACTCACGTAAATATACTCGGATCGTTCTAAAATTTTTGGATATTAGTGACCTCTACCATAGCACGAACCCTATTGAAAATGAAGTTTGTAGCATGTTTAGTTCATTTACAGGGGCAGTCAAAAGTTTTCCGTTACAATACGGCCTATGGGAAAAAATCGTTTAAAATGATTTTTAATGATGTTACATGCTTTCAAACATAATAAATTTGATATGCAGTTATCAAGTGCACTAAAATATGCATTCCGTAGAATATGCGCTGCAAAGAATAAATATTATTCATTTACAGGGCCACACAAAAGAATTCCGTTACATAATGATATAAGGGAGGAGGGAGTTTTTTCCGGCGTATTTTAATTATGTTAAATTATTTCATGTATAATGTAACTGATATACGTCGCTGAGGTTTACTATAACTTATTTCATGTATAATACGAAGTGCATAGCATTTACAGGGACACACAAAAGATTTCAGATACTATATTGTATCCGAAGTATTGTACGGTAACGATGATTGCTGGAAATGCATTTTTAATTATGTTATGCGCTTTTATGTTTCACTATATTCATGCATTGTATATGATGTGCATAAATGATGTAATTGATATACAGGGCTACACAAAAGAATTCGTAATGGTTACTGGGTATGATTGTAAATTGCTTAAAGGTGGTTTTAACCCCTTAATTCTCGCTCCCGTCATATTCTTGGGCTGTGTCTTTTACTCAAATTGTTTGATTCCCACCAGTTTTGTAAAATAATGAAATTGGCTATATTTTAGTATCGTTTTTCCTGTCATTAAATAAGCTGAATATTTCTTTTTCATAAAAAATGTACCAATAAGCAATTTGAATTTTTCAACCGTAATTTAATTCGAGCGTTAAGGGGTTAAATGAGTTATTCATTTTTACACTGAACTGCATTTTGTTTACTAAGAAATGTTTGTAGATAAAATTATAAAACATAGATAAACTTATATACAGGGTCACGCAAAGAATTGGATACATGGCCCTCTATAAATGATAGTTTCTGAAAATGTGATTCGACTAGTTTTAAGAGTGTTTTACTTTGAATTAAACGTTAGCTAAATAGTGGCGTGTAATAAAGGTACTAGGTTAACTACAGGGTTGTACAAAAGTAAACAAGTATGTTTCTATCTCTTAGTATGAATTGCTGAAAGAGAAATTTCAACCTGTTACTCGTTTTCTTGCTACACTAAATTTCCCCATTATATAGCATCTATATCAACCTACAGATCAAATACAGAGCTGTTCAAAAGAATTGGAATACATATTTGATATGGATGGTAAATGCTGAAATCAGTTTTTCAAATGTTTTATGCGTTTTCTAAAATGTTTACTTAGTTAATTTATATACATTATTTCCCTAAATAACGAAGTTTTGTTAAAGCATACAGGAAGCGTTGGAAAGTGTTTCATAATCTATGCTTAACGCATGATTTTTCTTCCTTGTTTTTTATCAATTACTATATTATAGATTTTTGCTTTAAAAATATTCTCTTCTACGCTGCATTTTGAAAATTCATTTTATATATGCGCCGATTATTTGCTATTCTTCGTACTATTTTTTCATGCAATCAAAGTTGATTTACTCCACATTGAAGTTCTCTGGCATGTATATTTTTTATTTTTTATGATGAACATATTTGGTTAATATGCCTCAATCGAATGAAAAATCTGATTTCCACATATGTTGTTATTATTTTTATGTACATATTTCGAAACAACAGTTATACATTTTTGTATACATTTTCAATAACATTAAATTCTTTCGAAAGTGAGCTTGCGTGAATTTCATTAAAACTATTTTCCGGCATTTTATTACTTCGAACCAATTATTTAAAAGCATTATCAGTCAGATGCGTCATAGTATTTCGATCCAACCAAAGAAATTGGTTGTAACAGATAACAGTTTATTTTACACGCCTAATAAATTTCAAATTCATATATACAGGGTGATTTCAACGTAACGTGGGCAAAATGAAAGGGGAAAGCAGGCAAACGAAAAGAATAAAATATTACATACGAGCATAGGATCGCAAACGCTAGCCGGAGCCGCTAGAGGAGGTTGCATATTATCTGTAATACGAGAAGATTAAACAAAAATCATTCTACATCATTTATTTATACTTTATTTCGACATATGTTATACATTTATGACCAATATTACTACATGAGACGCTCAAAGTTTTTGCCAGTCCCTTGGAAACACGAATTACATAGACGCTGCATGGACTGGCGCACCTTCTTAAACATACCAGGTGTATGTCGAAAACATTCTGATGCCGCAACAATTATTCCTACGACGAAACAGGTGTTTCGTAAATAGGTCCTTTTAAAAGACCTCATAAGAAAAAATCTATTGGAGACGAAAGTGGTCATCATGCAGGGCTAAAAATGGTCCGCCAACTGAATACCAATATTTTTTTAGAAAATTTTTTTTTTAGATTTTTCTTACAAACCACCCCGAAATCACCTTTGAAAGTTAATTCTAGCGCAAACCTATCATAAAATTTTCTGTTAAAATTTATTGGTATTCAGTTGGCGGAACATTTGGGAGCCCTGCATCATGGTGGCCCATTAGTGGCACCGGATGGCGTTTGTGTGTGATTTTTGATTCCTTTCGTATGCCTGCTTTGAACTTTAATTTTGTCACCGTTATTTTGAACCAACCTGTATATATATTGTAATTTTAACCAGCAGCATATGTAAGTTCTTCAAAAGAGCAATCTATGCAAAATATGTTGAATAGAAATTCTTCGGACTTATCGTTCTTTTCATACTATTCGAGTATTTGCAATGATGTTATACACATGGTATATCCATGTGTTATTTATTTGCACTAGTGTTATATACTACATGATTATTATATTTACATTATTACCTACATGCATAGTGATTGGAACAAATTTGGGAATTTTCATCTTTGAAGCTATTATCTGCTCGTTTGCATGCAATTATTTATCTTTAAAAAAAAAACAAAAAAAAACAGATTTCTTTGTAAACGTTTAATTTAAAACATTTTGCGTTTTATCCGAATGATTAGTACAAGTTGCAATAGAACAAGTACTGAGTACTTTCAGACAAATCAATGAAAATAATAAGTTATTTTAAGGAGCAACAGATGTTTCACCAACGAAATCTGAGAAATACTAGCCTCATATTTAGAAAAAGGAACGGTTTACCATTACGGTCATAACCAATTAATGTTTTGAATTTTTCTAAGATGATATGAATCAATTAAAAAGATATTCTGTGATATTAAACAAATAGCAAGATAAAACCAGGTGATAGGATTTTTTAGAAGATTTTTGTTGTTGTTGTTGTTGTTTTGTGATGGTGAAGGTATGCGTGTGTGTGGGGGGGAGGGGGGTGGCTGAGGAGATTATAGTTTTTCATCTACGTTGCCTTTCTTTTAAATAAATGCAAAAAATACAAAACAACAACAATAAAACAGAAAACATTAAAAAAATAAAGTATTTTTTATCTTTTTTTCTGCGCTACTTGTTAGTTTGTACTAACATTATGTATTGTAAATAATATTATCATTAAATTTACTAGGAGGGAAAAGAATTTAGATCATCTAAACCAATTATATGAGTATTGTTTAGACTATAAAATTACTGACTTTAACAACAATTTAGCTTTATATAGAATTTTTCTGAGCATTTTTATTAATCGGTTTATTTTACAATATAAAACAGGGGTCAATCCAAGCAAAATTTGGGGCCTATTTAGGGCTTTTTCACAAATATCTATTAAATAAAACAGGCCCCTTCACAAAATTCCTTTTAATAAAATAAACCCCTTAACAAAATCCCTTTTCATAAAAAACTTAATACTATTTATTATTTTTATTTTGCTAGGCTTGAATGTGTAATGAAACACATTGTTTTTTTGTTTGTTTTTCACAAAAGCATAGCAAAATTCACAAAAAATAACTTTTACTTTTTTCAAAATGGGCCCCAGGAAAGAAAACCTGCTTCGACCCCTGTAAAAAGAATATATCAGCTATTAAAATTGGGGCGTGGAAGAGGGAGTGTACTAGTAAAATATAAATAAAATCGGCCCACAAAATAATTATAATGCTTAGTTATAAGTCAGCAACAATTTATTCCATTTGAAGTATCAATATATATATATATATATTAATACAAATGCTAACAATTAAGGGCAAATGGATTACATTATAAAAAGAAAGTCGTTTTATTAGTTGTTTGCCAGCAAAATATTTTTATTACCTATTTTATGATCATCCTTGTTTAGTTTATATTATTTTGTAGGATATAAAAAATTAAAATTCGTAACATATTTAAATTTTGATGCGCTAACAACTCAATATTTGCAATAAACTACAGTTACTCTTGGCGAAGACAGTGGATTACCTTTTTTTTTAAATTCAGATTTCCTGATTGCCACCCGTTTTTGAAAATTTAAAATTCTCCCTGATCTCGCCTGCACTAATACGTTATTAAATAAGGCGAATTTCACAATTAAAAAAAAAATGGAGTAAATCAAGAAATTTGAATATAAAAAAAGTAGTCCACTAGCAACACTGGGCGAAGTTTTAAATTCCTTGTTATAGCAAAGAAATGCGGCTTGTGTTCGGATTAGTAGAAAAAAAAAAAAAAAAAAAAAAAAGTGTCTACCGTACCATTTTTTATCACGACGGGAGAAGATCCACAACATGTTTAACAGTATACGTACGATCCAATGAAAAAGCTCAAGTACGTACACTATACCCAGTGTACCGAAAAAGGCCAGTTTGAGTTTACAGAAATAAAACGGCTGTCTAGTGAAAGCAGCCGACTTACATGAATTATTCTACACATTTTAAAGAACATCGTCTGACATCACTGAGTTTTTAAAAGAACTATTTCACCATACTTTTTATGGTATAAGTTTAATAATTAAACTGGCGTTAGTTTATTTTCAGATTGTATACTCATAAGGTACATTTTTGCATTTAAAGGGATGTAGAATTTTTGTGTTCGAAATATTCACAGAAAGTATGACTGTATAAATTGAACATAACGTTTCAATATTCACAGGCATGTTTATTAAAATGCGATGATAATTTAAATAGAGTAATAACAACTGATTAAAAAGAAAATTCATTTTACATTTATACTTTCCATTTAACAAAAATTTGTTATTTAAGGAAACATTCTACTTCTATGGCCTAAAATTTGCGTAATTTTTACGACACTTTTCGGTTACAAAAAATGAAAAAAAAAAAAAAAAAAAAAAAAAAGGAAAAAAATAATATCAACTTTGGACTTTTTAAATGATATTTATTGACATTAAAAAAGTACATATAAAATTTTTTTGCGTAAAAAACATTATGTCTTGTGCGATTGAAGATATGCGTCAAGGACTTTCAATCGGCGACCATCTTTCTCCAGTCACAAGCTTCTCAAACAAGTGTGGTCTCCCTATTATTGAAAGGGCATTAAATTCTCTGAACCTTACACCAACATTTAGTTTAAAAAGTTGATTTTTGACAAAGCAGCGGTCATTTCAACAGAAAAGCTCATATTTTTGTCTTTTTAAAACCTTTTGTGAACTCTAAATAATATTTGATCAATGAAAATTATATTTTCAGTGGTATAAGCTCCAGCAAAAACGATCAGCTTTCTTTTCGAGGAAAAAATATATACACTGTTAAAAATCTGCAGCATTTGCTGCATAGTCACTCAGCCCTATTATAGATTATCTCTACTCTGACCAACGAGAATGCTCCATAATATAGTCAATTAACCATTTTCTATAAAAGCGGTGGGGTGACTATGAAGCAAATTCAGCAGATTTTTAACAGTGTAAGGGAATGTGTCCAATAATTCTCGAGAAAAAGAGTTGCCGAGTTTAAAGTCAGCGTTTGAGAAAGGGAAGTATAAAATTTTTACAGCAGCAATACGTTCAGTGATCGGCGTTATATCCAGCGAGCAAAAATACTGTAAGGATTTGAAATATAACGAAACAGCTTTAGGCTAAAAACTCGCACGCTTAGTAAAAAGAAAAAAAAACACCTGAAAATTTTAACCTAAAGAGGCACAATTTCCCGTTAATTGAATCATTAACGCTAGAAGTTTAAATTTATTAATTTTTATTTCCATGGCTGTAAAAATATGAAATATATTTTTATATTTTAATATATTAGTAGCATCCAATATAAAAACATTTTGCTTGTTAAATTTAAAAAAAGATTACAGATTATTGAAGTAACTTTTCAAACAGTTGAATTATGGAATTCATTATTAAAGGCGACTTTGTTTCCAGATTTATTTTATGAGGATACTTAACTTTCAGAAGAGGTTTTTAATATGAAAGTGTCCTTATAAAAAAGAAAAAAAAGCCCTGCAACCAAAATTTTTAAAAAGGGTAAAACACAGCTTTTGTTCAGATCGCCCTCAACTATGCAATGAAAATTAAATAAATAAATAAAAATAAAAATGTGTAAAAAAAGAGAAATAAAAAAAAATATTCCATGGAATGAATATTAGCGAGCGGATGTTTTCGCTTGAGTGAAGTACTCTCTTAACTCTATATTTTAATAAACATAAAATAATAATAAAATAATAATAATAATAATAATAATAAAATAATAATAATAATAATAATAATAATAATAATAATAATAACCCTTTTTTTAACATACAGATGTAGCTATTAAAAATACTCTCATAAAAGTGGTTACATTTGGTCTATGTTTTTAGTTTGTGATAAAATGTTTTCTCTTTTGTAAAATAATTTTTGCATTACTAATCTTTTGACCTCGAAGAAATTTATTTCAGTGGCGCAGCAATTCAAAAATTATGGGAGAGGTCCCAGTAATCATTTTTCAAACAATTTAAATAGGATTTTTTTTTAAAAAAAGCGAAATTTTTTAAAGAAAGAATAACCATTCAGATTAGACTAATTATTAATGTTATTAGTACAAAATCGAATTTTCAATTACTCGGAATAGAAGGTTTAAAATGCCAAATATCAAGGAATAACTATTATCAAATTAAAGACACAATAGGCCCCACCGTACAAAGAAAAAAAAAATGCATATATTTGCATACATACATATTTATACATACGTACATATGTATACTGATATATATATATATATATGCATTAAATATATTTTATGAAAAATTATTGCATAACAGGCGTAAAAGCAGCTCATATTAAATGCAACAAAATGTATTTCACACACTATAATTTTGGAAATAAGGTGTATATCAACAATATTTTTAACATTTAACAGCAAAAAATTCCAAAACCTTCAAATTTAAATTATTTAGTTAAAAAACATAGGTAAAAAACTGTCTGTCCTTCATCAGTGGGTCGGCAGACGTACCTAACTCCACTCCCACTGTTTTAAAACTTGCAGGTGTCTGAAGAGACGTTCATCTTGCACTCCAAACCGAAAAAAACTAAACTATTGTCATTTTAAATATAAAATTTAAAAAGGCAAATAAACCAAACTTAAACAAAAAAGTAGTATAAACAAAGCATAATTAAATTACAAAACAAAAAGGCTTTTAGATTTAAAATTTCAACTTAAATATTTAAAAGATAAACAAATTAAATTATCTTAACATGTATGAATGCAGAACAACATGCACCCGCTCAAACCTACAAGAAAAATACAAAAACACGAAACAGAAATACCTGCATAATGTCCTTCACCTGCCAATAACAGAAAACCATTAATTCTTTCTCCGTATCCAAATTCAAAAACTTTCAACTCTTAGTCTGCAAGCCTCCATCTATTCAAACTTCCGTCTAAATCCATTATTTTTGCAAGTCTTTAGAATCAACACATCATTTAGAATATTCAGGAAGAATGCTACCATAAGTTGGTCACCCCGCCAACCCACAGTGTCGCCATTTATTTTTCAAAACAATCTTTAAATAATATCTCAAAAAAAAAATCATAGGATAATTGTTATTGTAATAAAGATTAGCTAAAATCTTAAATTTTTTTAAATAAAAATTAGTTTCACTGCCACAAATTTTATAAAAACGAATTAATTGATTAATTATAATATTTATGTAAATCTTCTTATATAAATTAGACAACCAATGTAGCATACTTCTTGTAAAAACTTGAAAACTATTTCTTTTATCATACAAATCCAAAGTTAATTTATTATCAAAAATATTAAAAGAAATATCTAAAAAATCTGCATTGTAATCGTCACCGCTTTCCGTATTCAACTTTAAACATTTGGGACATATGACGCCATATTTATTAATAAAGTCAAAATTGAGAATCAAAATATCATCAATATACCTAAAGATAATATTTCCGGTTTATATGTGGGCTATAATTTTGCTTCTTATTATTGCTGAACCAAAAGTAAAGCATTTTTGGAGTCCTAAACGTTTCAACTTTAATTTAAAATAACAAAATAAATAAATAAATAAATAAAATAAAAAATAAAAATCGAAAAATTTTGCAAAAGCAGCGATTTGAGGGTAGACACATACCTTAAAGACTGGATTTGTGTAGCTATGTTTGTTGCTGTCTTTGAGTGAAATTAGAAAAATGTTTTTCACAGTTATATATTTAAGTTTTATATTTAATTTTTTACTATATATATCATATTTTTAGTTCGTATTAATTACTGTTAAATCTTTAAACTTGTTTTTATTCCTATAAATGCAGAATTACATTTGGTCCCTATTTGTTACATTAATATAAATTTAATGCTCTGCAATTTTAAAATAATCATGTTATAGCTCATGTACTTAAAAAATCGTCACTAATTTCGTTTCTATTATAACAATAATTTGTTTTACATCATAGTATTTGAACTTTAGTTTATTCAAAAATATTAACTGATTTATTTTTTTAATTATTTAATTGGATTTTTTTAGACGTTTGCTAGTACTTTAATGCTGTATAAAATTTCATTTAATAACATGATTAAACAGCTTATCAGTAAAAAATAAAACAGCAGATGATTTCGTATGTGCAATCTTAAGTTGTTAATTTTTCTATGTTCAGGTTAGCTTGCCTTTTAAAGTATTATTGTTATTTAACTTATAATATATAATTATATTATAACTTGTTTAATGTTTTTAATTTCTGCGAAATTTAAGATAAATGGATTTCGATTAAATGTAAGTTCCTAAACAATTGACATTTTCAATGTATGAGAATAATAATGAGATATTTTGAAAATGTAGATATATATGTATGTAGATATATATTTTAAAAAAGATTTCGAAAACATTAAGAGAAAATTGAAAAAAAATATATATATATATAGATATAGATATATAGACAGATATATAGATGATGTTTTGATAGTCAAATTAAATAATGATATTGAAAAAATTGATTTTACATATTATCCTACGTCTCTGAGTCTGGAACCCTCCTCCCAGAATTGTAAAAATGTTAATTTTCTAGATGTGAACTTAAACATAGAAAGTGAAAATTTGATATCTAAGCTATTTGACAAACGAAATGATTTTAATTTTAATGCATTAAAGCTGATATATTTTGATTCAAATGTTCATGTATCGGTTAAAAGAAATGTCCTAAGAAATGGCTTAATACGAATCCAAAGACTGAGTACTAGAGTTAAGGATATGATTAATGGCATTTTGGATTGGTGTCGTCAATGATTCAAACAGGGTTATCCTCGCAATTTCATCAGGAGAATAACTAGTGAATTTATTAAGAGTAGAACTTACGGAACTGAACTGAATTTAGTGATGGATGAGAATGATGGTTTTGATGCGTTGATTGATCTAAGGAGATAGAAAGATATTTTGTTGGATTCGGTAGATCTGTTTAGTTTTTCATGGTTTTTTTCATTTTTGGTCTCGGCGAGTGAAGAGGGACGTAGCATGCGTAAAGTCTGACTTAACCCTGAGGAGCATGTCGTTAGCCATTCCGCTCGCTCTCTGGTCTGTTTTCCTGTTTTGCTGTTATAAATATTTTCCTTAGTTTGGTTTTAAAGTTTGGTTTTAAGTATTAATGTTTATGTTGGTTGTTTTAATATTTTTGATGCAGAGTTTCAGTTTAAAAATGGTGAGTGATGAAGTTTGATATTTGTTTGTGGTTTTAAATATATATATATATACATTCTGTAAATTTAAACAAAAATTAAATTATGTAACATCCTATATTATATATGTTACAAAACAATTTAATAGCTTAAGTCGAACAATCACGTAGTGCTTTTTATTACATATTACTGGAGTCGTACCACATATTAATCAGCCGCTGGTGATGAGTATAGCAATAATACCACTTAGCACAAGCATCGCTAGTGGAGGTATCAACTCTGTGAAAATATAGCAGCTGTAGAGCGATGATAATATTGGTATAGTCCAATCAAACACTTATAATTTCATTATGAAAACAAGGCAGCGTGAGTGGTGAAAAAAAGGCGTATGAAGAAATATGGGGTTTTCCCAATTAAACACATGGAAACGTAGTCATAGAAAAACTGTTTATTTCATCAGAACATACCAACACTAAACAATTCCCGCAGGATGAGAAATCAGAGCATTCCACTGGAGCATAAACTCGTTACTCATGCTAAATAGATGTTAATTCACGAAATGAATATTCTACATGGCTAAGGACACCGGGTAACAGGATATGTAAACAATCAAACAGCACAAAAATCTCCCCTTCTGAGCTCATGCTCTCGCTATTTATGAGAATGCGCGGAGGAATTCCGATTGAAATGAAAACTTCAGGATAAACCAACCAAAATCACGAACGAGCTTCGAAGTGAAACTGGGATCCGACACTCAGCCAATGAAGAGCGAACAAGAAACGTCACAGGAAAGAATCCCGGCGCCGCTAATGGAATGATTTCGATGTGAAAAGGCTGACGCCTCGCGGGCGGGAAAATGAGATGAAATAGAATAAAAATGTAAAAATGGCTTTGATAAACATTCGAAAAATAAATAACTGAGTTCAGAACTTTACAGTTTGGTAGACGATAAAAATTAATGAAGGGATTAAAAGTTTAGATTATGTTTTGGAATAAATCTATTATTAAGATACGCGTTTTAAAATTATAGGAATTTAACTAGAAATAAATAATAGAGCGTATTAAAAAAAAAGAAATAATGAATAGGCCGGCAATTTAGAATAATTTAAATGAATAGTAAAAGTAAAAATTTTTATATAACAATATCCCCCCTCCCTAAAAACCGGTGAACTGGTGGCTCCGTGACTCACTAGTTCATTGGGGAAAAGCATGGACTCGGATTACAATAGTGTTACCCGGTAGTCTGACATTTTTCTCCAATTCTGTCAAAAACCAAATCAATAAGTTACTGCTTAAACGCGAAACTGTGGGAATTGTTTTTTAAAATTACAAAGATAATATAAATATTTCTCCAACATGGAGTAAATTATATTCTAAATAATCTCCTCTTCTTTTACTAACAACTTATTACTTACAATATTAACAGATATTGACAATATTAGAATTGTTTAGGAGTTTTCTTAGGAATTTACATTCTTTCCACATCACGATTAAACATTAGTTTAATCTCTATAACTTAAACTCCATAACGTAGAAATTTTCCATACAATTCACAAGTTATATAAATAAAAGGAAAAACATGAATATAATAAATTTAAAATTTATGTAAAAAAATTTCAACTGAGTATCATTCTCCTACAGTTTTTTAACTGGGATGATATATTGTCCTGATACTATGCTATAGTCCATTGAAATTCAATTATTGCTCATTTTTGACACAAGAAAAACTGTCAAAAAATCTAGTGCCATATGCATTCTATAGTATTGTATTCTTATGATAATAGCGGTACCATACTATTACCATTTTTCCATAAATTCTCTAGTAAGTATTTTTCTTTCATTATGTTCCGATGTTATCACAATATTTAATTTATGAGTATTCTCAGATATCTCATATATTGACTTCATTAATTCATAACACTTATTTTTCTTTGTTACCTCTCTTTTATCTCAATATTCAATAATAAATTATCTATACTTTCTATCATACAAGATCTAGCAATAGTAAATTTAATTCAATAATAACAATAACTCAAATTTTCATCAGTATTTCAAAGTCATATTTTAATTCATCACTTCAGTAAATAATAATAAGAGATTATTGCACTCAATGATATTGGCTGGGTAAAAAGTTACATAGCATAAAATGTAATCTCCTATCAATACAGATTCAATAAGAAATGAAATTATACCAAGTCAAAATAAAAAAAAAATTCTGAAATTCTCCAGCAATATCATTGAAACAAAATCTTAACAGGTGTTTTTCGATATGTGTCGAAATATTTCGTTCATTTCCTACATGGTTACGCAATCAGTAAAAAAAAAAAATAAGTAAGGAAGCAAGAGAAAAACAAGTTGTATTAATAATTATAGTTCAATAATTAACTTTTTTTAAGTTACTTTAATCCAGTTAACATTTATTCATAGTTTACATATAAATTTAAAATTTATTAAATATTCTAATCTAATTCAATTCAATATAAGAAATCTTTAACTCAAATCAACTCATTTACGCCCGCATAAACAACTAATTCAAGTAAAAATTTCAGCAGAAATGTTCTCGTGGCCTTCGAGAACACACTGTTATATAGAAAAGCATTGATTGATTAATTAATTTATTTCGTTACTTTTTACTTAATTTTATGACTATTCTAAATTTAATATTAAGTCAGGACTTTAACATTAGTTTGCTGTGATTTCTCATGGGATAATTTTAATTGATCTGGTGAAAAGTAGGGGCGCAATTTAGATACATGGACAACATCCATATTTCTATTTTGACTTTGCCTATCAATTCGAACATGTACAGGAGATAATTTGTTAAGAATTTGATAGGGACCAGTAAAAACTTGTGAGAGCTTTCTAGTATTGGGGTAATTGAACTCTTCATAAATTACAAGATCTCCTACCTCAAACTTTGGCTCTACATAATTTCGGTCATAATATTTTTTACTCTTCAAATGAAATTCATTAGTACGCGCTTTAGTAATTTTAAGGGCTTCATTCACAGGAGGGTAGTAATCTTGTTTTATGGGGGAATCATAAGGTAATTGACCAAAAAATAAATAAGCAGGAGGGAATTTGGTTATGGAATGGGGTGTATTATTGTATTCACTAACTACTTCTGTCGAAAGTTTTGTCCAAGGTATTTAAGAGGTAGTAGAATTAACTTTACACTTTAATCTAGTAACGATTGATTGATTCACTCTTTCGCATTTCCCATTCGTTTGTGGGTGATGTGCTGATGTTAAAGGTTGCTTAATATTGTGATTTCGAAGAAATTTTTTTAATCTAGATGAAGTGAAAGCTGCATTCCTATCACTCAACACTTTTTGGGGAACCTGTACATTGAAAATTTTGTTGAAACAGAATAATTGTTTAGGACACTGAATATTGAAAACTTGTTTTAAACAATTAGTATAGGTTTCAGTAGTAACAATTTTTGATGGAAAAGCCCAGACATATCTAGTTGCGTGGTCTATTATGATGTGTAGATATTTTTTGGTGGAGTTATAGTAATTGAATCCTCCCACAGTATCAATAGAAAGACATTCAAAAGATTGATCTGTGGTTGGCATAGCTTGTAGTAAGCATAATTTTCTCTGTCTGAGTTTTTTATTTTTCTGGCAAATGTCACAATATTTGACAAAATTAGTTATATCCTGAGTCATGTCAGGTCAATAATAATTAGGGGAAATTAAATTTAACATTTTTTGGATACCAGGATGACCAAATTTTTCATGAACAACATTTAATATTTTTCTCCTTAAAGACATGGGGACTACTATTTTTCGAAATCCTTTCTTTCTAACTATTATAATCCCATTTTCATTTTGATAGTTTTTGGCACATACATTATCTTTCTCCTGCATCTCTATAAGTTCTTTTACGTCTAGAAGAAAAGTTAAGGGTTGCAAATAATGTAAAGCAGGGTTTCTTGACAACATGTCAGCTTCAACATTTGTGGATCCCTTTTCGTACACAATATTATAATCAAACATACTTAACTTCAAAGACCATCTAAATAATCTACCTCTCAAATGCTTAGTATTCTTTAACCAAACAAGAGATGCATAATCAGTGTGAATGGTGAATTTTACACCATGGAAGTAATGATAAAATTTATCTAAGGTGTCAATGATGGCAAGACATTCTAATTCAGTTATAAAGTAATTCTGTTCAAAACTTCTCAATCCTCTAGAATAATAAGCAATTGGACGTAAAAACCCATTATTATCTGGTTGTTTAATAACTGCACCTACTGCCACCTGTGAGGCATCAACAAACATATGAAGTGGTAATGCAGGGTCATAAATTCTTAAGACAGGTTTAACAATTAAGGCATCCTTTAATTTCTAAAAAGAATCTTGGCAATTTGAATTCCATTCCCACAAAGTATTTTTCCTAAGTAATCAGTTAAGGGGTGTCTGATTTTGGCATAATTATCTATAAATTTATGGTAAACATTAATTGATCCCAAAAATCTTTGGAGTTCTTTTACATTAGAAGGAGGTTTTAAATTTTTTATGACATCGATATTAGCATTAGCTGGAGTTACAGTACCATTTTTGATTTCATATCCTAAGAAATTAATTTTTTTTGAACAAAATTGCATTTAGATAATTTAAGTTTAATATTTACAAGCCTACATAATTCAAATATTTGGTTTAGATGTTGCAGGTGTTCTTCTAAAGAGGAGAAAAAAACAATTATGTCATCAAAATAATAACAAGCAAAATCAATTCTATATTTAGTGAGAATTCTTCTAAGAGTCCTATTGAAAATTTGGGGACCAACTTTGACACCGCATGGAAGAACATTCCACTCAAAAAGTCCAAAATTGGTTGCAAAAGCCAATTTTTCAGTATCTGCTGGGGGAATGGGGATGTGCCAGTAGCCAGAGGCTAAGTCCAAAGTGGAAAAATACTGAGCACGACTTAATTTATCAAGAATTCCATCTATACGTGGTAAAGGTTCAGCATCATTTTTCATTATTGCATTTAATTTATGATAATCTACACACATTCTAGTTTTCTTACCCTCATCGCGTTTCATAACTAAAGTAACGGGGGCAGAATAAGGACTATAACTCTCTTTAATTAAACCAGCAGCTAATAAAGATTGAACTTGATCTGAAATTTCTTTTTCTTCCACTGCAGAAGTGCGATAAGGCCTCATAGATATGGGTAGGTCAGAATTAAGCAAAACGCGCTGTGGTTCAATATTAATTTTTCCAACATCATATTTATTTTTGGAAAAAATGTCTAAATAATCCCTTATATTATCCCTTAACGTTTCATTTTTTATAGCATTTACCTCCCCAAGTAATTTAGAATCGTTAGAATTAATTTGATCAAAGGATTGAGGAATCATTACATTTCCATAATCGGGTTGCACTCTCTGGTACTTTTCATTGACATTAAAATGATGTAACTTTAATTTATCAATGGATATGCTTTGAGATCGATTTAATACAAGGTTTCCTTGTAATACTTCACATTTATTACAATCTATAACCAAGTTAAACTTAGAACAGGCTGGCAATCCTAGTATAGCATAATTTAAAGCAGTTTTACATAACAAAAATTTAATACATTTTTGCACATTACCTATTTTAAACAACAAATTACAAGATTAGTTTATTTCAACAGTTCCTTTGGCTTGGCCAATAATAATAGGTGGAATATTTATAACTTTAACATTTAACAACTTAACAAAATTTAAAGGTAAGATTGATATTGTAGAGCCAGAGTCGATTACACAAGGTAACTCCTTGTTATTTACATATCCATTAATTATTAAATGTCATATATTATGACTAGGTTGTTGTTGTTCACTAGGAGGAGGAACATAAAATTGCATAGGTTCAACATTAAAAATACAAGTCCTCTCCCAGTGGAAAGCATCCTGTATACCTCTGTTCATACACATTCGACATGGTCGACTAGGATACTTATTTTGAAAATGAGTAGTAGGTAATCTAGGGCTAACAAATCTAGAATTTTGAGCATTGAGAGGGTTTTGTGGCCGAAAATTAGAATTTGTTCTTTGAAAATTCTGGTTTGGGCGAACCCAATGTCTAGAAGCCTGGTTATTAAACTGGAAAGATCCATGATTTTGAGAATTATTCCTAACATTATGGTTGTTTACATGAGAGGTGGGAATGACTACTAGTTTTTTAGCCATTCTGTACCAATCTATGGTGCTCTCTGGAGGGTTAATAATAATATAATTCTGATATTCTGGCTTCAAACCATCCGTCAAAACTTGGACTATGATGGTTTCACATAAATG
This sequence comes from Maratus speciosus, assembly GCA_963932465.1. Taxonomy (NCBI): domain Eukaryota; kingdom Metazoa; phylum Arthropoda; class Arachnida; order Araneae; family Salticidae; genus Maratus; species Maratus speciosus. Next base: position 38,722 of record CAWVRF010000018.1, on the reverse strand, counting down.
AAGTTGTCTACCAATCTCAATCTTTTTTCTGAAATAACTCTCTAATTCATTAAGATCATTTAGCTTCATAGAAGCAAAATCAGAAAATCTAGGAACTTGTACTTTTATAAATTTTTCTGAAAGAATTTCAACTATCTTACTGAAAGTAGTACACTCTAGACACTCATTAATGAACACTTTTAAAGCTTCTCCCTTCAAAAATTTAGAGATATTTTGCATTTTCCATGTTTCATCTTTTTTATCAGAACTGCATGCTTGTTCAAAATGTTTCATCCAGAACTGTATATTCATCTCTGACCCTGGATCAAAGCAGATTTATTTCACTTTCACTCATTTTATCACTAGAGTTTTTAACAAATCCCGATCGCATTAACATTAAAGAGGAGGGACAATTCATTAATACATGGATTCATTGTATAATCATAATAAATACTGTAAATAAACTTTAAATAAAAAAACAAATGTAAATATTTTCTTTCCTAATAAATAATAACAGTAATACATCAAATGTAAATAAGGAAATATAGTGAAAATATAAAATAAACAAATAAATAAATAAATAAATCTTTCAAAACTTACGACCTTGGGTTCTTTACAGACATCGTACCTTTCTTTCTTTCCTATAACTTTTATTAAAAGAAAACAAAATGATTTTCTTCTATATAGACGCACATTCAGGGTAAAACGCAGAATATCAAATCGTCGTTACCAGCTGTCATCGAAGGTTTCGATTGATTTCACAATCCCAGGGACACTTTTTTTTTTTTTGAAGGTCTCCTTTTAGAAGTGTAGAGTAGAGTAGGTCGACATTATCCTACCGGCTTCTTGGTACGAAACAATTTAATAGCTTAAGTCGAACAATCACGTAGTGCTTTTTATTACATATTACTGGAGTCGTACCACATATTAATCAGCCGCTGGTAATGTTGTATAGCAATCATACCACTTAGCACAAGCATCGCTAGTGGAGGTATCAACTCTGTGAAAATATAGCAGCTGTAGAGCGATGATAATATTGGTATAGTCCAATCAAACACTTATAATTTCATTATGAAAACAAGGCAGCGTGAGTGGTGAAAAAAAGGCGTATGAAGAAATATGGGGTTTTCCCAATTAAACACATGGAAACGTAGTCATAGAAAAACTGTTTATTCCATCAGAACATACCAACACTAAACAATTCCCACAGGATGAGAAATCAGAGCATTCCACTCGAGCATAAACTTGTTACTCATGCTAAATAGATGTTAATTCACGAAATGAATATTCTACATGGCTAAGGACACCGGGTAACAGGTTATGTAAACAATCAAACAGCACAAAAATCTCCCCTTCAGAACTCATGCTCTCGCTATTTATAAGAATGCGCGGAGGAATTCCGATTGAAATGAAAACTTCAGGCTGAACCAACCAAAATCACGAACGAGCTTCGAAGTGAAACTGGGATCCGACACTCAGCCAATGGAGAGCGATCAAGAAACGTCACAGGAAAGAATCCCGGCGCCGCTAATGGAATGATTTCGATGTGAAAAGGGTGACGCCTCGCGGGCGGGAAAATGAGATGAAATAGAATAAAAATGTAAAAATGGCTTTGATAAACATTCGAAAAATAAATAACTGCGTTCAGAACTTTACAGTTTGGTAGACGATAAAAATTAATGAAGGGATTGTAAGTTTAGATTACGTTTTGGAATAAATCTATTATTAAGATACGCATTTTAAAATTATAGGAATTTAACTAGAAATAAATAAAAGAGCGTATTAAAAAAAGGAAATAATGAATAGGCCGGCAATTTAGAATAATTTAAATGAATAGTAAAAGTAAAATTTTTTATATAACATATATATGTATGTGCAACGTTATATATATGTATATGGGACTATATTAATGTGCAAGATAGAAATGATTTAGGAAAAAAATGTAAGGGTTCGTTATACACACATTGTAGATTACTACTTATTAGTTAATTGCAAAGACATAGGGTGTTGTATTTCCCAATATCTATTTTGCTTGGAAGCATTCAGAACCTAAGGAATGAATTTTTTAACGGATAACAGCTGATTCTCACAAATAACAAGGAGAAATAAAATCTCTCCGTGTTCGTAAACTTCAGAAGATTTAGCAATTTAAGGGTATTGAATACCAAAATTCTCTTAAAGTAAGTCTCCATAGATAAACACACAATTTTTATCATTAAATAAGAGAAATATAACTTTACGAAAAATCCTTTAATATATACGTGTGTGTTACCCCAATGTTTTTTCATTTATTTGTTTGATAATAGTAAATAAAAACTGAAATATTTTCGATTCCTATTTTTTTTTTTTTTTTTTTTTTGTTATGTAAAACTTTTTTTTTTAAAAAAAGGTGGTACGCGGATATAAAAAAGTTTGCCGTCCCCAAGGTTTGCCGTCCCCCTTTTATACTTTTATTATTTAAGGGCAAAAACTTAGTTTTGCATTTGACAAATTCTGTTCGTGTTTATTGAGTATACCATCCATGTTCATCTTAAATATCGCGCTTAATTTTATGATTGCCATTCGTGTAGTTTCAAACCATTTTCGTTACATTACGTGAAATTTGTGTGGACATCTACTATGGAAAATTCGTCAATATCATCTATACTTCTTAGAAAGCGCGAACTATTGAATTTATTTTTATTCTTTTCCTTTTTAAGATATGTTAATTGGAAATTTAATAAAAAATCATTTAAACTATTAAATCAAGATTTCTAAATTCTTTTTTTAACGTATACTTACAATCTAACTAATATTAATCAGCTAATTGATAATTAAGTTCTGAATATATGTAACTATTGTATTGTTGACCGGAACAATTGTACATAATCCCTAGAAATGCTCCATATCAGGAATTGCGTGAAAAATTAATTACAAAATTCCACTTTTAGTTAGAAGAACTAAATTAAAGGGTTACATATGTTCTCGTCGGCGAAAACTTTTTTCGAATTTTGTTTTAGGGAAAGGGTAAAATTAATTGAAAAACTAGTAATTCCACATTGCAAGCGTCTGAGTGCGTTCACTGAATTTCCAAACTAACCAGTTAGATCGCAAATTCTTTCATTTTATATATGCTGCAAACTGAAAATAAGATATTTATTGTCATATATATTTTATGAATTAAAAAGTATGGTCTACATTATGCTAATGAAATTAAGTAAAATTTATTATAAACACTATTTAATTTCGCTATAGATGATGGTAAACAGCGCTGCATTTTGTTATAAAAGAAGATAACCGTTAAGGCTGCTAGTCACTCAGCGTCCGAAATCCCCTCGGTAATGTTAGACCTATGGGCGTTTCATGCATTTTTATATTCTCTAAAATATTTATAAAATCTATGCTTAATTTTATGTAACAAAGATTGATTTTTTATACATGAGACTGAAAGTATGTTAAGTTAATAATATTATAATGTTTAATTATTTTTCTAATAAAAGAAAATGAAGAGTAAAGCATGTTCGATTACATTTATGTATATTTATATTTTGTAGATTGATTAAGAAGGTTACAATTTAGAATCTGTTTAAATAATCTCTAATAAACACATATCAATGTATCAATAAATATATGGATCAATTTATTTATATTTAACTGATATTTTGAAATTCCAACATTTTTGACGATTATTTGCCGTCAACAATGAAAATGTCAAAAGACACCTTTTGGTCGGGATAGATATACACTAAATTGTGGTAGAAAAAGTATCAAATGTATGAAACAAATGCAAGCGAAAAGGGAAAGTTACGTAAGGCTCAAGGAAGAACGCACTATTTTTAGAAGTCGTTCTCTTCCCAGACTCTTGTATATAAACGTGTCCAAATTTTGCAGGCTTCACTAGTCCGTAATTAGAGGCATTCCAACATATGAGGTGTCTCCTTAAAAATTATTCCACAGTAAGAAGTTAAGAAAAAATATTTTTTACATGTTGTGATTAAGTTTACTAAATTATATATAGTATTCAGTTTTGGAATCTGAGTATATTTTTTGTGTAAATAAATAATAAAAATAATATTAATTACACTGTTGTTTGGGCTTTGGTTAACGACCATAAAGTAAATATACATAAAATCAGGTGATAATTTCATATATTTTTCACCGGTAGAAGGAGAAGGAACGGTGTAAAGTGCCGAGGGGGGGGGAGTAATTTTAGACCGTATACAAATTTAAAATCCTATCTCGCCTTTTCCCACTCGCCGAAAAAAAAAAAAAAAAAAGTCCGGTTTCCGAGGTCACGTCCGTCGATATAGTAAAAGTTTTTGGCAGTAATTGGGGTCTCTTTTTTGGCAAAATGGAAGCTTTTATTATGAAATACAAAGTTCGCTGTACGAATTCAGAGTAAACTTTTTCTAATACAGCACAAAACTTACTATATTGAGTCAAAAGATTGAACTTGTATTGTTTTTATGAGTAAGACAAAATTGCTGACGAACTTGAAAGTTTAATCAAATACGCTAATCGTCCATTCATTTATAATATAACAACAACAAAAAACCTAAAAAAATAAAAATAAAAATCTGAACCTCAGTACCATGCGGAACAGTCTTCCTCTATCCAAATCGAAATTTACAGGCCTCTAGATTTCTCTAGCCTTCGCCAATATATAAATAAATAGACACACATAAATGGATTATTAATAATAATGATATACAATTGTAATGAAAATTTTATCTTGAGATACATTTAACAATAATTAATTGAAAACAAAAGAGCTTTAATACAGTGCTTATACCAATGGAGTGAGCGATAAATTAAAATTTTAGTGTAATTGTGTTAGGAACCTTCATGTTGACAGTGAGGGAAAATTATAAAGGTTCTCAAATTTTTAATTTACTGCTCAGTTATGGTTAATTCCACAAATTGAGCAGGATCTCTGTCTTGCTCTTTTTATATGTCAGTTGTATCTGGTATACACTAAGAATAAAATTTATAAAGATTGCATTCTGCGGCGCCCATGCTGACTATATTTTAATAAATTTCAATTACTATGGATTTTTGTTTGTGTTGTAATAGGATAACATAAGGTTTCGTCAATATGATGTTTACTGTTGGTAAGGAAATAAAAGAATTGGAAGTTGGTATTATGTGTCCTAAAACATTTTTGCTATGCTTCCAATAAGGTAAGATGGGTGATGGTTTTACAAACAAGAACTAGTATGTTCGCTATTTAAATATGAGGCAACGTATTAGGGGAGTGGTGCTTTAGTGTCATCGTAGAGAAATGGTAACATTTACTTATCGACAGGAAAAAAAAAATTTAATGGGCGGTGAATGAATGAATGCAATAGCCTCAAAATATAAAACACAAAATGTATAAGTTCTTTTAAGGCAAAGCCCAGTTTCTTTTTTTTTTTGGGGGGGGGGGGGGTAGGGTGTGCTCATGTTGGAGGAATAGCTTCATTGCGTCCCTGCCCTTTAAATAAAATAAAATATGAAAATGACGGAAATCTTGCTTTTAAATTTTCGCATGAAAACAAAAGATACATAATTAAACAGGATTAAGTGTACAGTGTATTACTGTGTTTGTTAAAACAAAGAGCTTATATTAAAAAATATTAACCCTTTAGTGCGCAGCTTTGCATATATGCAAACAACAGTGTTTTGAATTCAATACATATATATTTTTATTCGAATATACCTAATTCACACCGGAAAATTAAAATAGCAATATTTGCTTTAATTAATAACTGTCATTCCGTATTTGAATAAAGCGAAATAAACTATCGAAACTTTCTGGTGTAAAGTCAGATTCTCTAAACAACGTAATTTCTAGAACGTATTCTGTCATGGGATTTATGGGTTAAAGGTTGAGTTTTATGAAATAAATAATTATATAAAATAAGGGATTTGGAGACATACTTATTAAAGTATTTAATAATTTGCAATATTTTAGCGTAAAACAGCCGCACCACAGTAGTTTTTACTTCTATTGCAGATGAAAACTTGTGCAACAGAAGAAAAGATATACGTATTATATGAAAAATGTATTTCTTATTCTCTTCCCCTTATTTTTCCTGTGTAATAAACCTTTCAGAGAATCATATATAATTTTTTCGAAACCAAAAAAAAAAAAAAAATCGCGCATTTATTGTTTAAGCAAATTAGGTAGACTTCTGTTATACAGTACTGCTGTTATTTAACGTAAAAAGTAACACTAAATTTATTCTACTCACACCAGCAACATTATGTAATAATATATTTAAATTAAATGTGAATCCGCAACTTTGTGAATGTTATTTAATAATTCAGATACCAGTGAGTACCTATACCGGTTCTACTCGTTGTATTAATATTTATTAGTGTTACATTTACTACTTCTATTGTTATTACCTAAGTCCCCGAAAATTTTAGATGTTTTGATGTTGCTACACCACGCAATTCTGGAAGTACAGTACTTAAACACACACAGGTTCATTCATTCTGAAACGGTTGTCATCACCTCAAATAGTTGTAAACGTTACGAAATCTGCATTGCGGTTACTGCAGACTGCATTAGTCGGTAATGAAGTATTAGGACAAACGAGGTGTCTCCGGTATAAATTATACAACACTAAAAATGTTTCTCAAATAATACTTATTTCTTGTAGTGATTAAGTTTGCAAAGTTATGTGTAGTATTCAGTTTTGGAAACTGAGTATATGTTTTGTGTAACTTAAATGATCATTTTATTGAATACTAACTGAACCGCTAACTGCCAGTCGTTTCCCGGGAATGGTTTAACATTAGAACCAACATAGCGGTCATTTTGACCGGTAAAAAGTGAAAATATTTCGATTCGAACCAGAAACTTTTTTATAAATTAAGTTAAATATTTACCGCGGAGAAATAAGTTAAATAGTTTTAAATAAAAATTCTGGTATAAAATAGTTTTATAACACTTAAGTAAAATTTCCGGCGGTTCTAGTGTTGATAACCTTAATATACATAAAATCAGATATTGATTTCACACTTTTTCACCGCGGTTGGGGGAGAAGCATTGTAAAGTTCTAAGGGCGGAATTGCGCTTTCAAACCATTAACCCCTTCGCGACGGGAGCCTTTTACGAAGTTTTTAATCTTTTGTCACCGTTTTTTAAAAACAGAAATTTGTGTATTCTTGAATTGAGAAAATGCGTAATTAAGTAAGGCAAATTTTACAGTAAAATTTTACTGGTGACGAAAAACAAGGATTTTGAGCGCTTCATGCGGTACGTATACGTGTCGGTCGTCCCCAAGGGGTTAATAAATATAAAATCCTAAATCACTTCTTCTCACACTCCGAAAAAACAAATGTCTGACGATAAGGGGGACACTATATCGACAAAATGTAAGTTTTTATTGAAACTTTCAAAATTCGCTGTATGAATTCCGAGTAAACTCTTTCGAATCGAGCACAACATTTACTATATCGAGTACAGATGTTGAACTTGTATTCTTCTTATGAAGGGGACAAAGTCGCCGACGAACTTGAAGGATTCGGAAAATATGCGAATCGTTCCATTTAATCATAAAGTAACAAAAAACTATTTAGAAAAATAAAAAATTGGAGCCTCAAGCGCATGCACTCATAGTCCTTCTATATCAGAAACCAAATTTACAGCCTCTACGTGTGATAGATTTTCGTAGCCTTCTCCAAGAAACAAGCAAACGGACACACACACACAGCTACACACAGAGGGATTATTAATATTCATGTGGAGTTGTAATCGAATCTTACCTTGAGATATATTAATTAATAATTAATTAAAAACAAAAGAGCTTTAATGCAGTGTTTATATCAATGGACTGAGTGGGAAATCAAAATTTTCAAGTAATTGTGGTAGAAACATTCGTGTTGATAATAAAGGAACATAAAGTTGCTAAAATTTTTCATTTCCTGCGCAGTTATGATCTCCCCCCCCCCCCCCCCCAATTGGGCGGGAGCTGAATTTTTTTTATCTATCAATTGTGAGCTGAATTTTTTTTATCTATCAATTGTTTCCAGCAGTGACAATGAATACCTTCACAACTTCAGGGCAAATATATTTAGAAATTAATATTTACTATCCATAACCACTCTTATATACTGCTTTTATTTCTTTATTGATTTTTGTAAAACGTGCTTTAAGGATTTGTGTCTCTAAATGTAAGATATTGTGAAGAAAAGTGAAATATTATTTAAGAAGAAGATAACGGCTTAACACCTTGCCTGTTCGGGCAACGCAAATACACCAATTTTGGAATGCCTGACCTGAGTTCGGGCAAGAGAAAAATAAATGTTCCAATTCTGTGAAGCCCGAACTCAGTTCGTACAATTCATAATATGTAATTTTCCATTTTCTCAGTAGATGGTAATACCTTCCCGCGAAATTTTCTGCAGCTTCGCGCCATTTATCGGATTTTTGTAATTTTGCGGTTCAGAATAAATTAAAGAGAAAAAAAATTCCATTTTTGGCACGTTTTTCTCAAATATATTCCACAGGCAAGGGGTTAAGGAATCAGATACCTTTTAATCCTCGGGGAACGAGTGACCGGTATACGTGCCGCATAACGTGCTCAGAATCTTTGATTATTCTTACCAGTATATTTTTATTGTAAATTATGCTATATTTAATCCGAGCATTTTCACGATTCAGTTATGCACAAATTTCTGTTTTGAAAATCCGATAATAAAATATGAAAAATTCTTTAAAAGACACACGTCCCGAAGGGGTTAAAGTGTAAAATATTCGATTTTTTTAAATACCTTATAATTGAATGTGATGTTTTAGAACCATAAAAAAAAATCTCTCATGCAAAAATTAACTTTAGAATAGAGTTGGTCGAAGAGTGGAAGAGTCGACTCCTTCCAAGTGAGTCCAACTGTCTACTCCTTGCCAGGGAATTGGCTCGACTCAAAAGAGTCAAGCTTTAATTTTCATTCAGTTTGGGATTCAGAGTCGAAGTCGACTCAAAGTGCGGTCAGACGAGATTAACACAGTGATGGACTTGGAAAGTCGAGAGTTGAAGGGTGCATTTTCCACTCCTCGAAAACCACTCTTTCCACTTAGTTGCGGATTTCAACTCAAGCTTGGAAACTTCGAATCCGCGCTGCGTTTTTTAGCAAAGAACGAAGATCTTAGTTTGATATTACTATATAGACGGGTTGCACATGACGTCACATGTCTGGCATCCGGGGCTAACGAAAAAGACGGGTTACCGTGCTTCTCCGATTTATAGTAGTCACGTGACGCTGGCAGTCTCGGCTGAACTGAGCGAATCAGTTTACAAAATAGATGGCTTTGGATTACTATCCTATCCAAACCATCATTCTTTAATTTAACAGAATTCATTACTTTAAAGTATTATGAAAACATTAAAACCTCGTTTTTATAACACAAAATAAAAAAAATAACCTGCATAATTTATGCTATTTATTTTAGTTTTAATTCTCTTCTGTCTAAAGAAAATACTAATATATGCTTTGATTTTTTCAGAGATAAAGATACTTTATCACCTTCAACAAGGATCAAAGGAGTTTATTACATATTATTAATGGGGTTTTTTTCTTTCGACATATATATTTGCCTGTCAGGTATTCCAATCGAAGTACAATAATCCCTGCTTATATCGCTCATTCTTACATATTACTCTTTTTTCCGCCATTCCTATCGTCATAAGATCAATAAATATTTTCACATTAACAGCACTTTTCGCACTCTTTTATTTAACTGAAATTGATTTTTGTATGTAAAGATGGAATTTAGCAATCGATTTTTAACCCACTTCCTGATTAGGTAGCATTATAAAAATTAGTACGAAGTTATATTATGTAAAATTATGGACAATTAGCCCACCACAGGTGATAAATCGTCAAATATTCTCCGTAACTCATTCAAATGTATGGGAGTTGAAACAACAATAGATTATGTGCCAATAAATGCTCGTCAAAATATGCCAAAGGGCTGTGAAAATGCAACAATGCAACATTTTAAAGACTTAAATGTAGAAAATAAATTGTAAATAAAAAACTGCAACTTTAAAACAATATGCTTTCATCAAATAATAATTTAATATTAATTAATCTACGATTATACATTGAGAGATCAATTTAGCAATCCTAAAAAAAGATACGTTAAATAATGCTTTATTTTTTTCTTTCATGTTCCTTTTCTTAAATAAATAAACAGAGCAAAAATTCCATATTTTTTAATAAATTCACTTACTTGAGCTTTCTACGAAGCGTAAATAAAGCAGTGAATTTTTCATAATCGAGTACATTCATAATTGAAGGAATTTTTAAGGAGAAAACATGAATTGCGGTCAAAAAATTCCAGACCATTGAATGCTTATAAAAGAGTGTTTTCTTTTTCTAAAACTATTTTTGCTGTTATTATTAAATAACTAATATGTAAATAACCATGAGTATATGTAACTTTAGGTTGGGAATTTATGGGAAAATTGTAATAAGCGTATAATTCAACGTTTTCTAGACAAGATAAAACATTGTCAAATTATCGTTCTAAGTTCTTTAATGCTTTTGGTCATTATCCCGTTTTTAGCTCACAGGCCATCAAACCCTGAGAGCTAATGTGCCCGCAAGTTCTATATTTACGTAATGCGATAACGCTTGATAGAAATATCCGATTTGCGTCAAATTGTGTAATTAGGTTCATTCTGATAAGACGCTTCCCTGATTAGTTTTGGGGGTTCATTGGTTAAGTATAAAGGAGGGGGGGGTAACGGAGGACTAACCATACCTAATTTAGATAAATGGGTTTTTCATGCAGAATTATCCGATTTGCTTCAAATTTTGTAAATAGGTTCATTCTGATAAAGCGCTTCATTAATTTGTTTTAGGGGTTCATTGGCTAAGTATAAACGGGGGGCGGGGACCGGTGCTAATCCCCCTTAATTTAGATAAATGGGTTTTTCATGCAGAATTATCCAATTTGCTTCAAATTTGGTGTACCGGTTTATTTTGATAAGGCAGTTCCCTGATTAGTTTTGGGGGTTGTTAGTTTTTCTTTGAATTCGTTTATTTTATTTTATTTTATGTCAGCTACGTTGTCAGTATATTTACCAGCAATAAAATAAATAACAGTGCTTCAATTTTTTTTTTTTTTTTTTTAGCGTAAACAAAAACTTGGGATCGCAGAGATTCATTGAAATTAATTAATCCGTATAAATGAATAAAAAGCAAACATTCATGAATGAAATATATTACATTCGGACATATTATTTCAGGATGCATTTTCATTCGTAAATGCATAACATTTGCTAATCCAATGAAAATACTAAGAAAAGAAACCGTGTGTCTGAATTTCTTACAAATGCAAGCGATCTTTCAGAAAATATAGCCATGTATAACATTTTAAGACAATTTTAAAGATATGCTAGTCACTGAAAGAAAATCCTCATGGAATAGACAATTATACTTCAAGAATATACTATGACTAAATGAAAATTAAAAATGTTCAATTCCTTACACTTATAGCCTGAAAGTCCCAACTCCTTCAGATAAAAATGATTTCCCAAATTTTTGAGAAAAAAGCGCATTATTGACTTGACCGAGAAAATTTAAAATTCGTGAACACTCTTAATATAAAAGCTATGGAGTATGCAAAATTCTTAAACTATTAAAATTAAAAATATACGCGTTGGGCCTTTGTCGGTTTCTTGAACCTGACACCTGGTATCTCATCCATAGCTTCATTGTGTAGGGGTTTAGATTTTCCAGGTGCCGGCCCCTTCCCTGCACTTGCCTAAGAATTCATTGACAGTTTTGAAAAAAAAAACAAATTATTTTTTCTGAGCAATTCAATTTACGAAGTAGATTACTGAGTTATAATTTTATAACTAAGTAAAAAAGTATCCAGACCAAGATTTGAATCAGGGACCTTTAGCTTAAGCTGCCAATGCTCTGCCAACTGAGCTATCCTGGACAAACCTGGCGGCCACAATTCACTCAGATAACTTTTTGCTAAGACGAAATACAATTGAACTTCAAATTAATCAAGTGTAATTATGTATCCAGCGTTTATTTAGAGTCCCATCATCTGGTATTAAGGTTGAGCTGTTTCAGATAAATCATAAGATTAAGGATTAAGCTAATGAATTGTGGCCACCAGCTTTGTCCAGGATAGCTCAGAACAGAACATTGGCAGCTTAAACCAAAGGTCACTGGTTCAAACCTTGGCCTAGGCACTTTTTCACTCAATTAGAAAATTACAATTCATATGATTTGTTTAGCAATTAAAATAATTGTGGTAAAATTAATCAAAATAGATTATTATCTCGGCTTTAGATCACATCCAAGTCAATTTTTAATTTTATAAAATTCGTTGCTTTCCAAGTAGCGGAATTATGATTGTCGAATCTTATAAAAACTTTTCAAAGCACTGGCATATTTTAAGTATATTAAATAAAATAATTTGTAAACAGGAATAATAAAAAATATGTATTATAATCACTTATAATGAAACAAACTAAGTTTAAAATGCTGTAAAAGTGATAATATCTTTATTTAGATTAACGAACGTTTCATCGCATAGGTATAGGTTTTCAAAAGTGAAAAAAAATCAACTGAGCTCTTTATATCATTGAAATAATTATTGTAAATACACCGAGATTTAACATAGTACTACATAAGAATTATTTCTTTAACAAATAAAAATTTTAAAGCTACAGCAAAGTTTTAAATTATTAAGTTAGAAAATAAAAGATGTCGAAAGAAGGGAAAAAAATGGAAGATTTTTTTTTCGAACAGGATCTTTATACTTTAAGTATCAATATTTCTGCACGACAATTACACACGGTCATCAAAACTAAAACAATTATAGCACAACAGAATACAAGCAAATTGACATATTTTTTTAACAAAATTTTTCCCTGTCAGCGGAATTATGATTGTAAAATCTTATAAAAAGTTAAAAACACTAACATCATTCTAAGTATATAATAAATAAAATAATTTGTAACCAACTTTAATGTTATCGGGGGGGGGGGGGGGAATAAAAATCAACCGAGCTCTTTGTACCCCAGAAATCATGGTAAATACGTTAAAATTTTACAGAGACATCTTAATAATGATTATAGTCCGTATAAATATCATAGGTAATACTAAACTGAATATTGAATACTTAAAAATAACGTGAACATAGAAAACAACTTTTAGAATAGTGTTGGAAAGGACAAATTCATTTAAAGTAAATGATATATACGTATATTTAAAGCATACGAAACATAAACAATCATATCAATGCATAGGTCTAAAACGAAAAAAATGGTTAATCCTACTTACATTCGATTGATCACTTTAATACAGCCAGGATCTCGTCATAATTTATCCATGAAACGTTACGAAATAATATCAATTTCACAAAAACAATAAATTTTCATAGAATCGAAATAAACATTCCGTTTTTGTTATTATTTATTAAGAAGATATTAAGCACACAACAATAAAAAACAAAGTAATCGAATTGCTTTGTGTATAAGTGCGCGTCAGGGCGTTTTGGGTAAGACCGCGACTATCACGGGACTTTTAACCACGGAAGCCCATTACATTAGCCCCGATCCTGTCATATATGACGTCACACTAAAAGCCCGCCTATGTGGATTATCACCCCGTTCACAAGATGGCGCAACTGTGTTAATTTACGCCCGATTCCAGGATTAAGTTTGTATGTACGCTTACCACAGAAAAAAAAAGGTGGAGGGGAAACTTAATAGGCATTACTCGCCGAAAACGCAAGTTACATTTTGGTAAATAATGACGGCGCTACAATCCGCATGTTGGCCATTCTTTTAGCTAAATATCATATGATTGTATGTATAGGAGCCGAACGTTAGAATTAAAAAATATTTTATGTTATTCGTTTATTTTTTATTATTGATATTACAAAGCATAAATTAAGATGGGGTATAAGTGCTTTGTTCCTGGATTGAAAACAGGTTATACCAGTGACATAAAAAAAAAAAAAAAAAAAAAAAAAAACGAAGGGAAAATAAAATTGAGCTTGTTCCGTGCTTTACAGGTGAGAGATTTTTTTAGGCTTTAATATAAAGCTATTTGCTTGTAGTTATGTTTAAATTGAGAAATTTTTATCTTAAATCGATCTTAGTGTATATGTTTTTTAAATGTTATACTTAATGAACCCTAAAAATTGCTGTGGGTAATTGATATGTACCTATCTATCAAATACAATTTAAATTGAGATTAAACCATTTAAATTGCAGAATTTTGCCATGTCAAATTCTATGAAAATGGAATCAAAACTTCAAAAGAAATTAATAAAAGTTTCCTTCATTCTATTAAATCCTATCATATGTAATTAATTCAATGATATCCCATGATAGGTAATTATTCTAGGTTGCCATGGTGATTATTCTATTAAATCCTATCATACGTAATTAATTCAATGATACCCCATGATAGGTAATGATTCTAGGTTGCCATGGTGATTATTCTATTAAATCCAATCACACGTAATTCATTCAATGATATAACATGATAGGTAATGATTCTAGGTTGCCATGGTGATTATTCTATTAAATCCTATCACGCGTAATTAATTTAATGATATCCCGTGATAGGTAATGATTCTAGGTTGTCATGGTGATTATTATATTAAATCCTGTCACACGTAATTAATTCAAAGATATCCCATGATAAGTAATAATTTTAGGTTGCCATGATGATTGCGTTCTATTTAAGATGGAGTCCTATTATTTTCGTATTACTGAATTTAAAGTATATAATCGTAATAAATTTTGTATTCATGCATTTTTGCATAAGGGTGAGTCTAAAGGGTTTTTAAAATTTTCATAATTTGTATGCTCTGACTTGAAAACATATAGTAATCTAAAATATACTGTTACATTTTTCCATAAATATTTATGAAGTATTCTGGAAAATAATCTTAATTGTATGTAAGGAAAATCGGAATTTTTTGTAGAAATTGAGTCGGGTCTGATTTTTTTTTCAAGGGACGGGCTGGGCCTGTTTTCACTGACTTTTGCATGGGGCGGGCCAGGGCGTGAACTGCGAAAATACAAACGGACCAGGCCGGGCCGAACTTTTAGTTTTTCCACCCGCCCGGTCCGGGCCAAGCCTAATTATTTCTCTTTCGGGGCGGGGCGGGCCCGGGTCTGGAAATTCCGGTCCTCTACCCCCCCCCCCCCCCTCCTCTTTATGAGTAAGATTATATTAAAATCAAATGTTACGACTTTTGAAAAAATTAGTTCCTGTACAATGACCTATAATTTACACGTTTTCTTTCCCAAATAATTAAGATAAAAATTTGTTTTAATTCTACATTTATTAATTGCATAGCTATCAAAAGTAATGAATTATTAAATTATTCAAAGTTTATAAAATATGCGCGAGATTAAAATTTACTCCAAAAAATATTGAATAATACTTTTAATTTTTAAAAGTCGTAAGTTCATTTATTTCTTCGTGGCAGAATAATCCGTGATATTCAATGTTTATAAATGGACTGCCTTCGCTTTTTTTTGTCAGAATGATCTCTGATTTTAAGTGTCTTAAGAAGCAATCAAAAAGCCAAGTGCCTTTAAAAAAAATGTATCTTATGAAGAAAACTATAATTAATCAGATTTCTACTTGTACAATTCTTCTAGTTGTCAAATTTTCTATTAAAATTTTTTTTAAAATCAGTGCTTTTCCCATTGAAAAGCATTGTAGAACAATCGACCGATAGCCTACATTCTACGGTATCGCCACCTAACGGGGGAAAAACTGCATAGCAAAATTTTAACATTAGTTTCGCCTCCACCTCTTTTACTCCGTGACGCTTACTTATATCGCTTTGAGCAGAAGCACCCACCACAAGAATACACCGTAACACAGCCCCCACCAATTCTGTGTAATACTATACATAATAATCGGACATAACCATGGTATCCGATTTGTATAAGTCATCCATATATATTTTGTAACAGGGGTTACTACTTCTGACGGTTTTTCGAGGAGCCTGGGGCCACTGCCCCACATCCCCGACAGTAACAAAATGGAAACCTAACCGGAACTGAATCATGGCAGTACTGGGAAAAAATGCTTAAAAATGGGGGTGTAACAGGGGTTGAACAGTGAACAGCAGTGCAGTTCAATGGGATACCTAGTAGCAGTGCTACTCCACTCCCTGTAGATGAGTAAGTGTATAGCAAATCCTAGAGGAGCCATGAAGAAAGAGTTTAAGCGTAGTACATAGTACTACAATAAAAAATAGAGAAGATAAAAATTTTAAAATAAATTAAAATATGGAGAGGCTGAAAATTTCTGAGAGGGTAATCCGAGGACTACAGTATAAGTATAAGTAAAGTTAAAATTAATGAAAGATAAAGATAAAAAGAAGATGTTAACACTGTTCATAACATAGCAAGACCGCTCCAAGCAAAGCAGGAGAAATATACCAAATCCTTAAAACCAAAAAGGCTGTTTTCAGCGCCATACATTATAAGTATAAAAATTACAGTTAGTAAAAGGCTTTACCAAGGTAAAGCAATATAGATAGGATAATTTTTTTTTTAAATTTTATAAATTATGAAAGAAAAGAAAAGAAAATAAGTATCAGCCGAAGAGCGCGACTACTCTTCGATAATAGTAGTATATCGGGGTCTCTTACGTTTAGATGGGCTGAGAGCATCATAATCCGGTAGCTCATAAATAATTTCATTAGGGATTTTATAAAGCTGGCTGTGGAATTTTTTAGAAAGAAATTTAATACGTCTGACCAGAGAGGTAGTTTTGAGATCGTTTCTGATCGTGGTGTTCCGAAGAAATCGAGAACCATTTCTGATTCGACGTAGTTGGCCGTTGTGAAGCTCAGAAAGCCGGTCCATACTTGTTCTACAGAGGAAGCCCCACACCGGGCAGCCGTAAGTGATGATGGTTAAAATACAGGCATTGTAGATTAAAAGCTTGTTATGGTAGGACATACTAGGGCTCCTTAAAAGAGGAGAGAGACTTTTAGCTACCCCCGAGGCTTTACCGCGGATGTTAAGCATATGTTTTTTGAAGGTAAGGCGTTTGTCAATGATAACCCCCAGGTACTTAGCATCATCAGACCAAGGGATGGTAGTGTTGTTAATGGTTAGTCTATTGGGAACAGTAAAAGTACGAGAAAAGTAGACAGCTTTGGTCTTACTTTCATTAAGTTTGACACGCCACTGATTGCACCAGTCTATGAATAAATTTAAGTGATTTTGTATGTTTTTATAAAGTAAATATGGATGGTGTGCCGCAGCATAAATGGTGGTGTCGTCCGCATAAAGGGCCAGTAAAGTAAGAAGAGTACGAGGCACGTCAAAAAAGTACAGATTGAAAAGGGTTGGGCCTAAGATTGATCCCTGTATAATACCACATAAAATAAAGTGTAGATCCGATAAAATGTTGTTTATGCGGACGGAGAATGATCGGTCGCCAAGATATGAGAAAATAAGGTGTATAAGTCCGGATGGAAATCCAAGCCGAATTAATTTGTAAATGAGGCCTTCATGCCAGACTTTATCAAAGGCCTTGGCGATGTCCAGAAAAATGGCAGCAGTTGGCTTTTTTGCATTGAAGTTTTCACTGAGGAATTCAACAACGCGCAAAAGCTGGTGTTGTGTGGAGTGGCCAGCTCGGAATCCAAATTGTTCCGGTGGCAAAATATTGTGTTCGTTAATGAATTTGTTAATTTGCAATCTAATGACGCGTTCAATAACTTTAGAAAGGCTGGAAAGCAGACTAATAGGACGGAAATTAGTGGGATCGTGAAGGTTGCATGCAGGTTTAGGAATGGGGCAGATGATAGATTTTTTCCAAGGTTTGGGAAAGTAGCAAGATTTGAGAATAGAGTTGGTGAGTTTAGTAATATAGAGGATACAGTTTAAGGGAAGTTGTTTAAGAGCAAAATTAGAAATATTGTCGTACCCAGGGGATTTACGATTATTGAGTTTTTGGATAATGTTATGGATAACAATGGGTTCAATAGGGGGGAGAGGCTCAGGGGGGGTGGCAAGGAAGTTACGAACAGTATCATTGACATTATTAAGGTGATTTTGACTAGCGAGGAAGGGATTAGGTGAGAACTGCTTCTCGTATGAGTTAGCCAAGCAGTTAGCCTTATCTTTATCAGTATAAGCAGTAGAGTTATTAGAAATGAGGGGGGGAATGGGAGTATAGTTATTATTAAGTTTCTTTTTAATACGCCACAGAGAATTATCCTCGCTAGATAAGTTTTCAAGAAAATTTTGCCAACTTTTTTGTTTTTCTTTTTGGATAAGGGTCTTAATTTTATTATTTAATCTATTAACAGCAGTTTTGAGGGTAGGGTCTCTGGAGGATTGGTAAAGCCGTCGGAGGTTATTGCGTTGGTTACAAATATTGCGGATATAATTTGGAAGAAAAAAGGTATTATTATTTTTAAATTTGGTGTAGGTTGCATGATTTTGTGCATTAATGATGGTTTTTTCAAGTTTAATAACAGCATTGTCAATATCAGAATTGTTGTTAATAATTGGAAATGTGAGGTCGGCATCATTGAGATAATTTTTAAACTTGTTCCAATCAACAGCAACAGAGGGGGGGGGGAGTAATAGGATTGATGAGGTCAATTTTAAAGGCGACAGGATAGTGGTCAGAGCTGAGGTCGTTAATGACAGAGGTAGAAATAGGAAAAGTAAGGTTTTTAGAAATAGCAAAATCAATAGTGGAAGGATGGCATCTACGATTCCAGGGAATGTGGGTAGGAGTGGAGGGAGCGTGCAGACTAAGGTTGTTTTGTGAGATAAAATTATGGAGTGATTTACCCCTAGCAGTTGTGGAAAAACAGTTCCATTGCGTGTTATGTGCGTTATAGTCACCAGCTACAAAAGCAAATTGGTGTTGTGAAAAAAGCTGAGTAAGGTCATTAATAGGGTATTGTGGACTATGTTTAGCATAAAGAGAAGTAATATTTAATTTAGTGTGTGGAAGGTCAAGGACAATACTAGTGTATTCAATGCCATTGACGGGTGTGGTTTGGATTGCGTAGTGTGGAAGGTGAGATTTAATGTAAATCGCAGTGCCGCCCTTTGGGGAATTGGCACGCGGTGTATGATAGAGCTTATAGCCCGAAATGTTTAAGCTGCACTTAGGAGAACCTATTTCTTGAATTAAAAGAATATCAAATTGTGGATTAAAAGAGATGAAAGATCTAAGTTCGTTAATTTTGTTTTTCATGGAATCGCAGTTCCAAGAAAGAATAAGAAGGGAGCCAAAGATAGGTGTATTATTCATGGTTAGGGAGGTTAAGTTCAGTAGCAAAAGAGTCTATTTCGTTAACAATGATTATCATTTTTTCAATAACATTGTCACAAGATTTAAGTTGGTTGGCTATTTTAGTTATGCATTTTAGAAGTTTAGTGATTTGTAGAAGTTCCTTCATATCCTTAAAGGCATCGAAAACATTTTTAAAAGTCGAAACGTAGTTCTCAGTGGGAGTTTGAGTCGAATTTTTATCAGTTGAAGTGTTATCCGTGGATGAAGTGGAGGCAACCGCGACGGGGGCTTCCTGCGTATTCTTGCTGGTAGAAGGGCTAACCTCGGTATTTTCAGTTTGTTTTTTAGTTTGTTTGTTCATATTTTCAACGTAGTTAAATTTTTGTAGAATTTCTACAAAGTCTTGAGCATTTTTAGAAGTTTGGTTAGTCGGTTGTTTAGTTCTCGAGGATTTTTGTTTAACATTAGTTTGATCAGTAGGAGGGGAAGTTTTGTTTTGGTTAATGGGGTTTTTTGGACAACCTCTGAACGATGAGGGGTGTGTACCCCCGCAGTTAGCACACGTGCAAGTGATTCTGCCTTTATGCGGGCACTGAGGGGTTAAATGCTCCTCGGCACATTTCATGCATTTCGGCTTAAAATTACAAATTTCGCTGGCGTGGCCAAAGCGTTGGCAGCGGTAGCATTGTTTAGGGTTATTGGTATTGCGAAAATGTTCAATCGATACGCGAATATAACATAATTCTTGCATTTTGTAGATTCGGTCGAAATCCTTAACAGGGAGAACATTTACCATATAGAGAGGCATCCCCCTACCAGTTTTCCTATTTTTGAGCATGGCTGCCCTTGTGGCAGTAAATCCATGCAGGGCTAGATCATCAATAATTAACTGGGGTTCCGTGCCAGGCGGGATACCGCGGATACAAATTTTCTTGGGCCTTTGGTCCTTGGGGTGAATAGTGGTGAATTTATAATGTTTAGAGTCCAAATAACGTTGAACTTCCCTAAATTGCTCTTCCGTTTTAGGTTGGATTTTTATAAGCTCACCCTTAAGGCAGACTAGAAGTGGGTTATCTTTGTCGAGCTCTTTAACTTCTTGCGCTATTTTGCGCCAATTTACTTCACTAAATTCAACAAATAAGGGATGTATTTCTTTCTTTTTTGTCACCGGTACGGTGCTCTCAGTATTAGGATTTGGGTTATCATTTATCATCTCAACATTGTTGTCTAAATTAACCTCATTATCTAGAACAAGGTATTTGTTAGTTAAAGCAATATTACTGTCCATTTCGGACTCAGAGTGACGTCTTTTACCAACACGGGAAGGGTTATTGTTAGGGCTGATACTCTCTAATACTTTAAAACTCTCCATATAGTCTGATTTAAGAAATTTATAAGCTCCAGAATCAATAATTAGTTTAACATTAAATGGCTCCCCCAAAATGGAAATGGCAGTAATACACATTGTTCTCACCTTAGCTTTCATTTCTTCGTTGGTGGAGTAGCCAGGAGTCCCTTGCATTTGTTGGATGTCTCCGTCAATGCCGGCGAAGATTTCCCGTAGAATAATATTCGCTGGCTCATGATGCGTCGGAAATTCGTTGAAATGTCCAGAATAATTCGCCACCAGCATTCCACTGACGACATTATCTAGGTCAGTTTTACAGTCCTTTATATCATTCAACTCTTCCTCCGATAACGCCATAATCGGAAAAAACTCACACGCTCGTCGATAAAAATCTATGCTATTCTAACGAACCGCTATACATCCTTACCAACCAGAGCAGTAACACAGTAACAGAAGAATAAAAAGTACGTCTGCACTCCGCAAGAGACGAACACATGTGATGTATATATCTGTGGGGGTTAAGCTTCTTTTTAAATAATTATTTAATATGTTGTTTAATATTTTACGGTGTGAGTTTTAAAATAAGTTGGTTATGTTTTGTTGTTTACATTAAAAATATGAAATGTCTTTTGGAATACATTCCAGTGTTTATGCGTGAGATAACAAAAGAAAATTTATAATATATTGAGGATATTTTTTTCATATTTGCTGTTAGCAGATGATGAAATAAATCAATCAATAATATGGAATAAATTGATAAAATAATTTAGTTATTTTATTTGTAACAAATTGTTCTTTCAATAACATGTTCAATTTATAATTTAATATTTGTACTTCTTTAAAAAATATATTACTAATATTAAGCATCTATAATTATTGAATGAAGTGTTTTATATTGTTCTTGCACAGATATGAAAGCCTTTAATAGTAATAACAAATATCTTTACAGAAGTACATGTCAATGTTTATATATTTAATATATTAGTGCTGTTATTGAATCATTTACTTATTTACTTAATTGAAATGCTATTTAAGCTTTCTGAAATAATATTTCAATAGTATAATGTTCGCAAAAAAGACAAAAATATAAAAATATATTAGAAGGATCTCTTATTTTATTTTGAGAGGAGGATTCAGGCGGATTAAAAGGGAAAAAACGCGTTACTGAACTTTGATGACATTTTACTCGTTTTTTAAAATCAAACATCATTGAACAATCAGAAAATTTGTTATAAAGCCTTATTTACACATATATAATGTTTCTTTCAGAAAACTTTTTTCTGGAAGACTGCGTATTTATATCATATATGTAGACAGATTTTGTTAAATTCTTAAAAAAAAAAAAAAAAAAAAAAAAAAAAAAAAAAAAAAAGTAGACACACGTGGCAATTTCAAAACTTTCTTCTATCTCATAAATGTTACTACTTCCTGAAAAATGCAGCGTTATCAACGCCCCGGTTAGGTGATTTACACAAAAATCTACTCGTAAACAACTTATGTCAACTTCTAACTTAATCTGAAGTTTAAAAAAAAAAAATCCGTACATTAGTTCTTGAGATATAGCTATTGCGAAAATCATGGAAAATGCTGCGTAGCAGCTCCACCTGATGTGGAGAGGAGGAGGG
The DNA here is from genome assembly GCA_963932465.1 of Maratus speciosus. NCBI lineage: Eukaryota > Metazoa > Arthropoda > Arachnida > Araneae > Salticidae > Maratus > Maratus speciosus. The sequence goes on along the minus strand of CAWVRF010000018.1, from coordinate 16,528 downwards.
GGGGGGGGGTAATAAAAATAAACAGCTAAAATTTTTTCAATGACTAACTGAATCTAAAGTTTTGTGAAATTATGTGCACCTAGAAATTTTTTTCACAGACTCACAGAGTGACAGAGAGACAGACATTTTCTAAAACCTATCAAACCGTATTCAGGAGCTTCTAAAACCCATAAATCCATCGAAAATTGGAGGTCGAAATTTTTTACGTATCCAATATTTTCTTCTTGTAAAAATAGAAGAAAGTATAAAGAAAAAAGTATATAATCCATGCTTTGCAAGACATTTACTAACATATAAATTTTAACCTTTTCTGATTTAACAACTCAGATTTGAAAAATATTTATTCACATATTACAATATATCGTTTTTACCATGTAAAAAATATTTTTTTAAAAATCGAGACATAAAAATAAAAATAAATTATTGGCTAAACTGTACTTTTTTCCTATCTGTAATAAGCAGAAAATTACATACTTCTCATAAATATTGCAAATTTTCTCATACAAAATTATAACATATGCGAACTTAACTTTGTAAAAAATCTTTTGAACGTATGTAGCCTTTTTTATTGTACAGAATTTACGACGATCATTTTAGTAATAACAATGTGAAACTGCTCATATGAAAAATAAAATTTTAGTACGAAATATTAACACACTTTCACCATCTGTTGGGACTTCTATGAACAATTTATATCAGCTTCTGTCTTGGAATATAGCAGCAATAATAATATTTAAAAAATTAGTCTTTCAATGCCACTGTATATGTAACATTGCGTTTTAACACTAGAACGCCCGGAAGGAGTCGATTCGACTCCAACGAGATGATTAAATGTCAATTGAAACCATAAATTATTTCACAAGATAAGTTAAATTTCAAGCACTCAGATCTACGTTAAATAAATCAGTCAAATAATTTTAAATAAAAATCCTGGTATAAAATATTTTTATGAAACTTGAGTAAAATTTCCGGGCGTTCTAGTGTTAAGTATATTGCACAATTGCAACGGGTTACATTTGATACGGGTAATTAATACGGATTTGATACAAAGGGTTAAAAAAGATACCTGGGCAATCAACGTTTCAAAAATTTTCAGGTAAAGCAGGGGCACAGGTTTTAACTCTTTATGCCCGACCTACTTTAAGGTACCATTAAAATAATTTATTATAAAATTAATTTAATACATGGGTTAGTGATAATACAGTTTAGAATGAGTTATAGATAATTTACTTTATCTTGTTCCAAAAGCATTATTGGCTGCACAAAACAGAAGTATTTTTAAAGGGATGATTTCTTTTGCCTTTGCATCTTTTCAGCTTTCTTGACATTGAAAGGCAGGAGGGTGGGGAGTTTCAGTTCAGAAATATTTCTGTATTTCTATTGTAAGAACATTATACTTACGTATTTTCTAATTCTACAAAATACTGAAAAATATATGTTAAATAAAATATTTGAGTGGAGTTATAAATATAGCACAAAATCCATATAAATTCAAATTTAATTAATTAATTTTAAGTGGCAAAATCCTTCTAAAATTTATTAAATGATTGTGGAAATATTCTAAAGTAGTTTAAAAAATTCGCGAAAAATGCTTTTGAAGATGAAATTTTCCTGAATCCATAATTTGAGATATGAAATGTTAAAGCCAGATTTCATAGATTTATTTGTTGATCAACATTGTGTTATAAACACACTGTCCTAAAAATATTTTCACCATTTCTGGTTCGTTAGTACAACTGATAAACTGCATTCTGTTTCTCCATTCAAGACCAGATAACTCACGCCACGGCCAAACTCGATTCCCCCTATAAGGCAGGTGGTCGAATTTGGCCGTGCTCACACACTTAGTTCAAAGTATCTCTCAAGTACTTGCGCCTCCTCTGAGAGAAGACCCGCCCGTACTACTGGTATAAACCAATTCTCGGTATAGAGGAAGATGAAAATAAAATTACTTTTATTATTACACGAATGACCTTTGATTAGATTCAAATAGCATTCTTGCTGTCAAAAACAGCAGAGGCCAAAAATGTTACTTCTACTTGTGCTCTGTTCAGCAGAATTCCGAACTACTCGTTGCAATAGGATATATCTTTTAGTTGAATTTTCGCTCAGAAAATGCGACTTATGATAACAAATATTTAACTTGATTAGTATTCTACAGCAATTTTGAATTTTGTATTATTAAAGGTTTTTATTTGATTTCTAATGGAAATTTTTATTATTCAAATTCAGTATTCGTATTTCATTTTTTTTTTTTAAGTACTCGTACTGTCTGATCTTGGTGGATTTAGCAGTGTGGAAACATCATTTTGCTTGTTTAAAAAAACATGGCACGTGGCCCATCAAAATATCACTATTTTAGTATTTAAAATTTTCTTTTTTGTGATGGAATAAGGGAAAGATTACCTTTCACAATTTGTAATAGGAAAGATTTTCAGGCAAAAGTTTGAACACCTCTAGAGTAGAACACACTATTCATAAATGGCAGCAAGCTATATAGAACAAAATTATTGAAGAGAAAAATTTCTGATGGTGAACAACCACCCCCCACCCCCCGCCCTCCTACTGTTTAATATTTAAAATATAGTGCAGTGATGGGTGAGATTCTACAAAATTTACTTTAAACTTGAGTCTTTATTAACATCAGCAAATAAATAAATAAAATGCTAAATTCATCTTTAAAAATTTAAACTTAAAATTACACTATGTGCAAATTACTTAAAAAATTAAAAAATATTTAAAAAGGTGTTAAATTACTTTAGTATCCTTAGTACTTTCAACTATATACACAGCCTTCGTCAGAGAATACAAAATACAAGCGTCTTATTTTCAAATTTCAAGTAGTTGGTGTCGAAAGGAGTGAAAGTGAAAGTCAATTTTTAGATCAGGAAAACATTTGGAAAATTAAAATATGGATATAGAGGGAAGTGGAATAGCGTGTTTTATGCTTCTTTAAGCAAGCTGAGCCAAATTCTGGGTACGTTGTACGATAAAACGCCATTACAATTCCAATATTGCAATATTACAATTACATCGCAGTTGAGAATGGTTTTCCTAAAGGTATTATTGATAAACTGATCAAATCCGTGAATCAATAGAAATTATTACTGAAGAAAATGCTCTTTGTAATGACGTTTTCAAAGACGTTTAATGAAGAATCATAAAACACGTTATTCCACTTCCCTCTATATCCATATTTCTACTTTCCCAATGTTTTCCTGATCTAAAAATTGACTTTCACTTTCACTCCTTTCGAGTTGAGAAAGGTTTTCCTAAACGTATTATTGATAAACTGATCAAATCCGTGAATCAATAGAAATTATTACTAAAGAAAATGCTCTTTGTAATGACGTTTTATCCGACAACATACCCAGAATTTGGCTCAGTTAGCTTAAATAATCATAAAACACGTTATTCCACTTCCCTCTATATCCATATTTTTATTTTCCCAATGTTTTCCTGATCTAAAAATTGACTTTCACTTTTACTCCTTTCGACACCAACTACTTGAAATTTGAAAATAAGACGCTTGTATTTTGTATTTTCTGACGAAGGCTGTGTATATAGTTGAAAGTACTATAGATACTAAAGTAATTTAACACCTTTTTAAATATTTTTTCATCTTTTAAGTAATTTGCACATAGTGTAATTTTAAGTCATTATTAACTTTTATTTTTTTTTTTTTTGAAGCGCCGTATTTCGTTATGAAACTGGCTTTACAGAACAACTTTTAATAACTGTATTTATAGATAGTTAATTTTTATCCCTTGAAGGGCCCACCTAAGTTTAATTAAAAGTTGCACCAGAAACTTTTATCCAAGTTTTACTTTTATGACTTTGAGCGAAAATAGTTGAATGGGTTCTAGACGATTTGGTCGAGGAGCCCGGGGCCCCTTGCCCCACATCTTCGTCACATAAGCTTGTGCAGGTTAAATGGTTAAGCAAAATTCATAGCTGGTAGCAGTGAGGGCATAAAAGTTAAAAAATCTGACTTTCCTTATTTAGAAATAAAATTTTTCAGTATTTCCGGTGGGAATTCAGCATTACACAAACGCAATTGATTTCCCCTCAAGAGGTTAAAGGGTTAAAAATATCATTTATTATACAATTTCATTCATACAATATCAACGCTTAATATTACGAATGAATGCAAAATAATAATATCATGAAACAATTGCTTTATCTATCCATATGATTTGATACTCATTAAATCGCTAAAAGATGGCAGCACTGAAAGACATATAGAGACATTATTGTATTGACTTTTTGGCTGTTATTATTTGTTCGTTTTTTTGTTTTGTTTTTTAATATCCACAATGATTTCCAACTTATAATCTCCATTTTATTTAATGACAGACGTTCCGTTATTTATTCAGGCCAAAATTAGTGATTGGAAATATTTGTAGATATTTATTATAAGAAAAAAAAATATGCGCTGAATTCTTAACACTTTTTCTGAATAAAAATATAAAATTCTTTCCATTTGACCGGAAGGAAATTGTTGTCATTGGGATGAAAATTGAAATTAAAAAAAAAATATGGAACCATTATACCTTTTGTTTTTTGTTTTGTGCGGATTATTAGTATGCTCATTAAAAAGCGATAGTTTATTTTAAGTTTGGTAATAAGGTATATTTACCTTACAATGGGCCGGATTAGCAATTCTTCTACTTTCATTTTCTTTTAGCAGTCGTACGACTAACTATTGCCTTAAAAATGGTTATTACAGACGAAGGAAACAACAAATAAAAATATGAAATTCAAAAAGTCCCACAGCAGTTACTGATTTCTCTTTAAACAATGTCCTATATATTGGAAGATTATTCAACAAATAAGTATAAATATTGTATGTTTGTTTATTAATAATGCTGTGTTATAACAGTCAAATAATAATTTTAAAAAATACAAGAATTTTTTTTAATTAAATATAATTTGTTTTATTTAAAGATTAAATTGATTAAAACAACTAAAAGAAATATAAGAAAAGAGAAAAGAAAAAAAAAAGAAAATAGCTCTGAAAGACACATATGCAGACAGAAAATAACCTATTATTATAAAAACACATTCGTACTTTTCAATGGGACTTATAATCACTACTATCAAAACGCGAAATAAATCATTTACGTGTTTTGACAAACAACAGGATTTTTTTTTTTTTTTTTTTTTTTTTGCAGTTATTTACAGTTTTTTTTTTTAATGAAATTAGTATTTTATTGACTCTAGCGAACCTGAAACTGTAGTTTTGGCAGTTTTTTAGGTATAACTGAAAAACTATTCTAAAAATAAGCTAAAATGTTGCATATGTAGCCTTTAGAAATCGATTTCTAGAAAAATATGCTTGTAATTAATAAATTTTCTTATTATTAAACTTATGCATTGGAAATGTAAAAATGTAGGACAATAACATAACTGTTAGTAAGATACTGAATACTAACACTACAAAAGCTAATTAGCTAGAAAAAAACAATTATCAAAAGAGATATGAATGAAAATATTAAAAATTTAATTTAAAATTAGAAGGAGAAAACTTTGTATAGCTGCATAATTTTCAAACTTTCTCATCAAGTAACTTCCAATTCATATGTTCAATGCAAAAAAAATAAATAATAATAATAATAATATCTAGGGGAAAAATCCAGGGGTGGGGTGAAGATTACAATCAAAATATGAATTCGAATTTAGATCTAAAGGATCGCGTTGCTGAGGGCCCAAACGAGGCTAAAATGCTTTTTTTTTATTTTTTAGAAGAAAATATATTCTAAAAATGTTTGCAGAGATGCCCGCAAATAGTCCCTATTCTTGTAGGTATTTCCGACGAGATTCAAATAACTTTCTCACGTTTCAGAAAATGTAGGATCAAAAATGAAACTTAATTCGGGCTCCTTTAAGGAGAATAAAGACCGTTCATATTCCTAGGATGTTGATAAAAAGTCTCGAACAAAATTCTACCCGTGAAAAATGTTTAACACGTCTTGTATTCTACGGTAAATTTCATTTCGAATTTCCTATTGTTAAAAATCTGTGACCAGTTTTTCTTCATTTTAAATCCTTAAGGCATTCTTTTGTAAGTTAATTGTTTTTTTTTTTTATTAAGTTTAATTTCACAAGATTTTTATTCCTGAAAGTTAAGATTATGTGAGAATGCTTTATATACATATATATATATATATATATATATATAGATATAGATATAGATATAGATATGAATTTTTATTTAATAAATATTACAAGCTGCTTTGGCAAATTTACAGAACATTTAAAATACCTTTTAAATTGTTTTAAAAATTATCTAATTTGTATTAAAAAATAAGAGTATTTTTTATAAATTAAGTGTAGCATAAGAGTTTTGTTCCTTGTGATACCTGTCTTTTTATAATGAATAAAAGTAAGCAAAAATCTGTTAAAATAATGTGCTTGCCCAAAACCCGGGAAAAATCACTGTTCTTCGTTTACATTTGAAGAGCTAAGTGGAAGAACATGTTAAGTAACAAAAATTACATTTGAAGATAGTTGAAGTGAAAGTTTTTGCTGTAAATTTTAATGAATTATTTTCTATTTGATACCATGTGTTTAAAATATTGACAGGTATGGTACTAAACGCTCTCAGAAAAACTTATTTATATTTAGTTTTGAAATATTAAAAATTATTAATATTACTGACATTATTAAATATTAAAATATTAAATATTAATGAATAATGTCTTAAATCTTCAAGACTAAATGGAATCTTAGTATTTCAGCTTCACCATGTGATAGGATACCTCATAACGCTTTCAACCAAAAAATAAAAAAGAATTACAAAATGTAGCATAACATGTTCATCCACTCAGCTCTTAATTTGATGATATATTTACAAATTTTACTTACAACGCCAACCAGAATTACACACATCTATCAAAATTGTAATGTTCCAAATGTTTACATAAAAAGATATTACAGTATATGTTCCTTATACGAATTATAGTGAAACCTCTGAATACGCTTTCACTACTGGAATCATGAAAACCTGACAGTATTTGAGAGTTGATATTATTCAGAGCTTCGACAAAAAAAAAAAAAAAAAAATAAAATAAAAAAATAAAATAAAATAAAAAAAAAATAAATAAATAAATAAATAAATAAAATTCAACAAGAACCTCCCGAAAACGGAAAAATCTGCAATGAAATCATCGCAGAATTATGTGGTTTGTGTTATATATTTTATGTAACCTTTTTATTATTTTAGGAGCAAAAATACAAAAAATGCACTTTTTTTAAAAAAAAGAATTTTGACGCCGGACCCCTTTTAACCACTTGAGGGGCAAGCAATTACGTTTGTGAAATGCTGGAATCCTACCGGAATCTCTGAAAAAATCTATTTCAAAATAAGTAAAAGCAATTTTACTGCTTTTTTCCACCAAAGTTAGAAAAGTAAAATTTAATAAAATTTTTCTGGTGTGAAACTTCATTAATCGTAGGTGGTATATAATATATACCGGTGCCCCTCAAGGGGTTAAGCAAATGCAAAGTCTTTTATAGCTAACTTCATATTCTCGGTTGGGTCCCACCAGTCTTGCAGGAAGGCTTATTGGACCTCATTTTGAAAGAAGGGTCTTATGAAAGGTACTGAAATATTAAACTCATAAAAATAACAATCTGATTCTATTATGGTTATTAAAATATAAAATTTCAAAATCTTAAAAATTTCATATCAACCAAAGTCAGAATACTTAGAATGTGCTTCCTAGTTTAATAAAACCTTGTGTTTGGAAAAAAAAAAAAAAAAGAGAAGAAAAGATGAAAGATCTGAACCAGTTTTATGCCCTCTTATGACATCACAATCGTTAATTTATTCATGAATTTATTTCATTTGTAAAATAAAAAGTACCAGGAGTGCAAACATAAAAACTTTAAAATAAATAAATAAATAAATAAAAAACAAATAACGCTTAACATTAAAATTTCCTCAAACAACTGTATATGTTACTTTTAGTAAATAGTGATAAAAAATCAACTATGAAAGAAATGAAATGGTTGGTTGGCTGTTTTAAATATTACATAAAAAACTAAAACTTCAATATAAAACTGCAGAATCAACGTTCCACGCTCTTGATCTTCAGATTCACTTTCATTTCCATAATAAATTTGATTAATATTTACAGTATTTTTAATTTTTTCATTTTTATTTATTTTATTTTATTTATTTATCTATTTTGTACAAAGTTGTTTTGTCAGAGATGAATTCAATAGATTTCGAGCAATATCTATGTGTTGCTTAAAAAATTAACTTGAGGCCCATAAGTCCTCCTTTTCCTATGACCTTGAATTATTTTTTGCTTCTTTATCTGCTTGGTTGAGATTATAAAATGTGAAAGACATACTTTTTTTTAAATAATCTGGCTAATATTAAAAAAGTTATTAACCACAAGAAATTAATTAAAAACAGCTTTTTAAAAAAAATTCGTCCTTATTACATTCCTGCAACTGTAATTTAAAAATTTCATTTACTTAGCTTTTCAGTTAAATAAATAAAAAAAATTATGCGCGTAAATCAAAAGATTTTATGCTTCATATTTAAAGGGACAGTTACAACAGAAAAATTATAACCCTATTATGGCTAGTTCCATGAGTACTTGAAGTGTAAGTGACAGGCTACGATTTTTGGCTACCAGTATTTTAGAACGGAAAAATGCAACTTATTTTATCCGAGATATCTCATTAATTGCATAAGGCGAAGCAAACTTTTTGAAAACTACTTTGGCCAACAAGCATAACAGTTATTTTCTATGAGACTTACACTAGAAAAACCCTTGGAACTAGTCTTATATGAATCTGAATCCTATTACAAGAAAAAAGGGAGAGGTCATCAAAATTTGATCTTAATCAAAGAACTAATGCCTAAACATGTTCTCTTTAATCTGTGTAAAAACTGTGTAAAAAGAAAAAAAAATGATGGAGGTTCTGGACCAATTTGGGGCTCCGTGATATCAAAATCATTATTTCATAAATGAATATATTCATATCTAGCCCTTTAAGTGTTTGGAGCGTAATATTCCGTTCACTAAGCTCTAGGTTTCACAGCAATACAAGCAATATTTAAGATAATATAATTCTATAGATTTAATGAATTTTAAATACATTGAAGAATGATTAATACTCTCAAGGATTGCATTCATATTTGTAAGTGAGTTTTTTTTATAATGTTGAAAGAATCACATTTTCTTAGCATTTAAAACAAAATGCAAAGAAAACAACATTACAATTTTATCCTTTTGCAAGACGCTCGGAGGGTAAGTAAAAAGTATTTTGGCATCACTTAGAAGTGTAAATGTAAGAATTTATTTTAAAAATAATTTTCCACTTCTTCATAAGGGCAATTTAAAAAATAAATTTGATGACCTAGCTTTCTGTTAAATGAAAAGATTTTATGTGCTGTGAATATTACTGAAGTTGCACTTTTAATAATATTCAGATGGAGGGGGGGGGGGCGTTATAGAAATTCCTGAATAAGCTAAGAATAATTTTGATGAATAGATTATTTATTGTTACAGTCACATATAAATAGAACCAATGCATTACTTAAAGCAATGCTTATTATTTTTTTTTAAATGTGTATTCTGGAGGAGGGGGTGGGCGGTATGACTTGGATAATTTAACATTACCAAAAAGCATATTTTTAAATCACTAATCAAAGTATTAATACCATTTAAGTTATGCAAATAATAGGAAAAAGAGCTTATTTAAATAAGAAATTGTTTCTAACAAAAGCTTACTTATATATGCTTTTAAAAACTATATAATTTTTAAATAACAAAGATAAACAAAAATTGACTTATTTTTTTCTTAAATTTAAAGCTAATATTCCAATTATATATACACTCTTGAGTAAATAAAATTGATATTAGAAATTTTTACTTGGTTTTTTTTTTACGAAGGTTATGTATTTATAGGTTACTAGGGGGGGGGGGGGGGTCTGTCTCCTGCAAGCTACGCTCGCCAACCCCCCATTCAGACACCGCAGAATCTAAAAGCACGCTAATTTGATCAGTTTTAAAAAGATTAGAGAAGACTGAATTATAATTGAAAAAACTTATGGCGATCTCCCTGTAAACGGGTTTCCATTCAATTCCCTTTGATTGTAAAATTTTAAAGCCGAACCATTTGCTATTAAGACATCCAACGGCTGTTTTCGTGTTTGATTAAAGAAGACCAGTTAAACATTTGAAAGGAAGCTAAAATAAAATGGAGTAAGTAAACAGTGTCTTTGCTTCCGGGATTTTTTAACAGCGTTATAAAACGATTGACATAATACAATTTACTACAATTACTACAATTTACCGCTTTAACCCCTTCAAGGGCGGTAGTTCATTTTTGGACCACTTAATTTTAATTCTTAAATGCACCAGAATATTGGAATGAAAATTTTCCTTTTATTATTAAGTGAACAAAAGCGTTTTCGTATTTCGAAATTTGTTTGTAAATTCTGGTGCCATTTACTGATTTCAACATATTACGAATAGAAGTAACTTGTCCCTGAAAGAGTTAAACGCATATTAATGTATTTATTATTTTAAAGTTTCCTTTCTCTTTTAATATTCACGTGTACATACAATTTTCAAGACATAATTTTTAATATTTTCCTGCTTGTAACACGTACTCATTTAATAGTAATTTTAAAGGTTTTTTTTTCTGTTTTTAATAGTCACGTGTAAATAAACTTTTAATCGTTAGGAAATATTATTCTTTGCGCTGTTTTTAGAATTGAAAATAATCTCTATAATAATATCCTAAGTCATGTGACTATTATCAATAATTCTGGGCGGATTCCTTCGCTTTTTATATTCCAGGCGGTCATTTTGGTACTTTAATGTTAGCCAGACATAGGCGATAAGTCGCCAGATATTATTCTATCGCCATGATTTCACTTATATTACAATAGTCCAAGTCATGTAACTGCCATAAACAGTTACAACACTTCGCTTTTCCTAAGAAATGTTTCCATTTTGATTAAAGAATCAAAGTTATTTTTTCGAATAAAACTACATAAAAGATGCCATGATCACAAAGAATTCTTGATACTTTTATGTTAGTCGGGTGAAAATCTCGCCAATAGATTTTTTTAACTCGCCAGTTAGCATTTTTTTATTTTTCGAGTGGTAAATTAAAACCGTACTACTTGGTTATCCCATCGACCAAAAATCTATCGCCAGAATATAAGATTAAATGCCGATAATGGTTGATCGTAAATGTCACATTAACTTGACTGTAAGGAAGTTACACGTGCCATATACACACGCGTAACATATACGCCACCAAGGGATTTTTATTTCGACGTTTTATTTTTATTTTTATCAATGCTAGGCACAGATGTCATATACGCCCCATATTGGCGCGACTTTTTTCCGACGGCAATTTGGCGAAAACATCAACAGCATAAACAACGTCCGGGTTACCATATCAAGCAAAATAACGACACTTTGGCGCCAGTTAAGTACCCGTTGCATATATGACATTGGCGTCAGAAAAAAATCGTGCCAATATGGGGGTATATGACATCTGTGCCCAATGCTATACTAATTTATTTCGGCACAGATGACATATACTCCCCATATTGGTGCGGTTTTTTTCCGACGCCATTTTAGCGAAAACATCACCACCATAAACAACAACATCCGGATTACCATATCAAACAAAATAACTATACTTTGGCGTCAGTTAACCTTTAACCGGAATCGCTAAATTGTTCCACATTAGTGGAATCTTTTGTCCAAAAGGACTCTTTAATTAAAATCCAAGTTATTTTCTAATATATATGAAATTACCATTTAGATAGGTTATAAGCGCATTGAAAAAAGTTTCATGTACTATATAAATCAACTTTTATTCATATATATCTTGAAATTATACATTTTTTTTTATTTAGTTCTTTAAGCGTTGATGCGCGCGTTTCGAAATTAAACTTTGTTTTTTTTTTTTTTTGTCGTTGTCCGGTCAAAATGGACCCACGATTCCGTTTAAGGGTTAAGTACCTTTGCGTATACGACATTGGCGTCAGAAAAAAACCGCGCCAATATATTTGATGAGTGCTTTGGCGATTTATATAATTTCGCGAAATTGGTTGACTGGATAACTAAGAGTACATTTAAAACATTGCTTTGAATTTGAAATTAAATGTCAGGATTTCTTGCAATATTTAATCGGGTTTGGCGTGGGTTTTTTTTTACGACAATTTGGCGAAAACCTCGTTTTCGAATACCAGTTACATATGTATATGTATATTTAAATTATTTTCTATTGTTTTTAAAATGAACTAATAATAAATAAAAATAATTAATTAATAACTATAGAACAAAGCAATTTATAACTTTTTTTTTTGTTTTAAATAAAAAGAAAATAAAGGTAAATAAACCTTTATTAATAAATAAGCAACTGTAGCCGGGTTACCATGTCAGGCAAAAAACGCCCTTTGGCGCTATTTAGGTAACCCGGTGCGTATATGACATATTTTTCTTTTCTTTTCGTTTTAAAAAGAGAAAGAAGTTAAAGCCATTGATTTTAAATTTTTCAGTTTGAAATGAAAGCTTTATATTAAATAAAATGATAAAAAAAAAAAAAAAAAAAAAAAAAAAAAAAAAAAAAACATTGTTCTTAGCATAGATTCAAGTGAGGCCAAACTGGTCACAAATTAATTAAAAATAGTAACCCTTTCTGAAATACGAAAAGAAATATCAGTATATCAGTTATGATTAAAATTTGAGTTGCCATCATTAGAAAAATGTATATAAAATTTGAAAAAAATTAATATTTCGAAAACTATTTCGAATTTAAAAATTCTAATACCAGTTTTGAAATCTGCGGATCAATGTTGATTTTGGTGTTAATTTCATCGCAAAGTATTCCATATTTTAGGAGAAATCGCCATGAAACATAATCAGTTGTTTAATCAGTCAATTCATTCTTGCGCTTCATACTTCCGTTACATACTTCCGTTTCATAAAATGCGTTTCATTAGGATTTTATATATATAGGGTAGATTACGATATATCACAATTTAGGAGTTTGTACAATAATGCATAATAATGTTATAATGCCGCATAAATGCTAAATTTGCCAGCAGTATACTTGTACACTGGTTATACACATTTTTCCTATATTTTATACGCATTTTACGCAGCTGAACACAATTTGAGCTTATTAGTACATATTTTTGCATTTATATTTATGTTCAGTATCTTCTCTCTTGATGAACGAATAGTAATCGGTAAGCATTGCTGCATTCCATTGCGATCGATAATGAGACTCCATAGCACAAATTTGTTGATGGAATCGTTCACCATGCTCGTTACTATTTGCTCCCATATTATCTGGAAAAAAGTTAATGTGAGAGTGCAAGAAATGAAGCTTTAATGACATGTGACAATTTAGCATTTTTAACATTGTTTACCATATTTTGAACTATACAATTGTAATTTGTAGCTTTGTTATTCCCTAAGAAATTATGCACAACGTCCTTGAATGAAAGCCATCAAACTTCAGACCTTGATAAATATAGGGGCTGATTATGTTTTGGGGTAAATCACTAAATAGGTGACGCTGCTATGCTGAATTTTTCATGATTTTCATTTTCGCAATAGCTCTATTTCAATAAAAATGCACAAATTTTCATCAAACTTCAGACACAAGTTGACACAAGTTGTTCCTGATAAGGTTTTGGTGTTAATCGCCCAATAGGTGGAGCTGCTGTGCTTATTTTCCCGATTCTTGCAATAGCTCTATCTCAAAAACTAGTGCACGAATTTTCATCGAACTTCACATTCAGTCAGACGTTAACACAAGTTGTTGCTGATTAGGTTTTAGTGTAAATAACCCAACAGGTGGCGCTGCTATGCGGCATTTTGCCTGATTTACATTATTTTAGCAATAGTCATACGTCAAGAACTCATATCTTTAGAATCCTCATGATGGGCATAGATTGCCACTCTGATAGAGAATTTTGTTGTATTAACATGTATGAGATAGAAGAAAGTTGTGGGATTAGCACATCCGACTAGTTTTTTCGTCTGCAGTATTTGCTATTTTAAAATTGTCTAAATTTCTACTTCCACACGCTGAAATGCCCCCCCCCCCTTCCCAGCTATTTGAATGTTTAAAATTTGTATTTACAAAAATGAAACCCTTTATTGAAAAATACATATTATAATATATTAGTTTATTTAATTTGTAGGTCCTTACATTTTTTTTTTTTTGGTCCTTCAAAATCTTTAAAAGTCCTTGATTTTTATTTAAAGAAATGTGTCCGAACTCTGCATTATTATATCTATATATATCTGCTTTCTCCTTCCCCTGTAAATGTATACAAAGTTCAAATAGTCCTTCATATGAATTGGTGCTGATTATGCTTCGGTGTAAATCGCCCAACAGGTGGCGCTGCTGTGCTGCATTTTTCACATGTTACGAAACAAACACATCTTATTCGCGCCTACATGCATTATAAGTAGCAGATATTTGTTCACTTTCAGGGTCATTAGACTGTAGAAACAAAGTACTTTAAAAAGCAATAAAATAACATAATGAGGTATATTTAAACACAGGTATGTCTGAAACGGAAATCAACTTCACCTTATTGTGAATATTTCCTAAATTTCCAAGGGTATGGTTACTTATATCTGTTAAAATTTTCCAATGAAAAATTTCTTGTTTATCAGTGTAAGCAGACAAGTTTCTTACCTTTATTATCCGTACCAGTGTGTATGAAGGGGAAAATATCTACGCCTGACAGGGTTCCTGCGCTTCAAGGACTTTCAAGCACCTTGAATCAGAATTTTCTTAAAGTGATATTTGCTTTATTTAATGTAAAATAAAATCTATCTTCAGATATAGCGACCAGTACTTTGAAAAGTTTCTGATACTAAAACACATAAAATCCCCTAAATCCCTTGATGCGTATGAGCCCTGTATGGGAAATAGTTTCTGGACACTCCCCCCACATCTTCTCCAATAATTAAGATTATATTAATAAATCATACCTTATGACTTTTGCAAAAATTAGTTCCTGGACAATGACCTATAAAATTATACAAAATTTTTTAGAAATAATTAAGATAAAAATATAGTTTAACTGTACATTTATTAATTGCATTTGTACATTTATTAATTATTTATATATCAAATGTTATGAATTATTAAAATGTTCAAAGGTTATAAAATATACGCGAGATTAAAATTTACTCCAGAAAATTTGAATAATACTTTTAATTGCAGAAAATTATACGTGCATTTATTTGTTCGCGATAGAATAATCCGTGACATTCAATGTTTTTAAATCGGGCGCCTTTTTGGTTTCGGTCAGAATAATGTCTTATTTTAAAAGCCTTAACCCTTTCCGGCACGGTGTCCTTAAAAAAGGACACCTAATTATAATTCCAAAACTGACAAACGGCACCAAGAATATTTAACTAAAATTTTCCTATTATAATGTACATGAAAATAAGAAAGTTCATATTTTCTAATAAATTCGTTTATAAATTGCGGTATCAGTCCATTATTTCATCAGTTTATAAACAGAATTACTCCGCGCCGGTAAGGGTTAAGAAGCAATCGAAACGGCAAATACATTAAAATATATATATATCTTGTGAAGAAAACTGTAAATAATGAGATTTATACTTGGATATTTGTAAGACTTTCATAAAATTCCAATTTTCCTGTAAAAAAAAAAAAAAAAAAAATTAAAAATGTGACTGTTTCCCCCCAGAAAAGCATTGAAGAAGTATCGCTGGCCTCCAACAGTGTTGCCAATTGTCTACTTTTTTAAAAATTCAGATTGCTTGATCCCCTCCACTTTTTTTTAAATCGTATAATTCAGCGTATTCTCACATTATATAAAATGTGTCGTTAATTTACGTGACTATTTTTACTTTAAAAAAGTGGTGGGAATCAAGCAATCTGAATTTTAAAAAGTGCCCCTCTCAAAACACTGGCCTCCAATCTATGGTATCGCCACCTATTGGTGGAAAACTACATAGTAAAATTTTAACACTGCTTTATCCTAAATGTTCAAACATTTAACCCCTTCACGCTCGAATTAAATTGCGGTTAAAAAATTCAAATTGCTTATTGGCACCACTTTTATGAAAAAGAAATATTCACCTTATATAATGACAGGTAAATCGATACTAAAATATACCCAATTTCACTATTTTATAAAACTGGTGGGAATCAAACAATCTGAGTAAAAGACGCAGCCCGTGAATATGACGGGAGCGAGAATTAAGTGGTTAAAAAATTAAACAGTTGGAATTGCATTAGATTCCGCTGAAAATCCTTCCGTAAGAGATTTTCCCCCATTAAATTCGAGCATGTTATTTGTTTAACTGTTTTGGGAAAGGGGGGGGGCGGCGATCAGAAGCTTGCACATTCGAAACAAACTATGCAGATTGAATCTGAAAGTTTTGTATAGGTTTAAAAGATACAATAACAACTTTAATGAATTATTACACTCACACCACTAAAATTAAACCGTCATTTATTAATGAAAATTATGTGGAAA
>CAWVRF010000017.1:0-92000 GCA_963932465.1 Maratus speciosus | reverse complement strand
AACAGAAAGCGAGGAGAGACGAGGGATATCGCACGGCTTCTTCGTGTAACTAAATCTGACCCTGCTAAAGCCTCATAATCAGATAAAATATTTCTTCGCGTTCCCCATCCATAACCCTTCAATTCCCTTTCAAAATGACTCTTATTTGGTTATAAAATAACAGAGGAACATATACGTTAAAGGATGTCTTTGAAGGATTATCTGTGCGGTGATTGGATGATAAAAGATGAAGAACATTATCATACAGTTTTTTTAAAATAATGAAATGATATTAATATTCCGATAATGAAAATCTCGTGATCATTAAGAAAAATATAATATCGCGTACACTGAGTTATGGCCACAAAAGACCACACTGACGTGACAATCATTATTAAAAATAATTCAGTAAATAAATATTCATATATATTTTATAATCAAGAACAAAGAAAGTAAAAGAAAAAACTACTACCTGAAGTGACCTAAAACAAGTAGTTGATGCGTTAATAATGGACTGCATTGAAAATTCAGCTGGGAAAAGCTTTATTTTAAAAAGAATTCTTGAAAAACACAGATTCAAAATGGATAACTCTTATTACTAGATCCATTTTTTATGAATAGTATACGAGCATCTTTTTATTATACACTTGTCATGATTAAAATAATAAAATTTTATCTCAGGGATTATGGAGGCACTTGTCATAAAAATCAAATCACCCACTCGCAATGACAAAAGAAACAAAACCCGCCACACAGAATCAGCAGGCACTATCCATTTAGTACCATTAACAATACTCTCTGTCATAAAAAATCGAATAATTTATATGATTTAAAAGCAATTCAAAAACATATAACACACCACCACTCGAATGAAAATAAAACACTCTTGCCATAAGCAAAAGAAATTATGCAGCGGAGCAAACCAGCTTAATTTAAAAAAATGTTCTTTCATTTTACTGTTTTTGCTTCACCCACATGATTCTTCGCAGAAGGCAAGGCCACAACCTTCCACCCTTGTAATCAAAACGAGAGTGAAAAAGTGCACACTCTGCGCTGCAAGAGTGAAAAAGCGTTCCCGTAATAATTAAAAATCGCCAATCGGCAGGGACAAAAATACTAGAGCTTTGCATTGGCATAAAATACACTCATATCCAAAATTAAGGTAACAAACATAAAATGTTTGAAAACCGATAAACTATTCATTGTGTTCCCACGAAATTTGGCACAGAGGTGTATTACAATGGGAGAAAGAATATAGCAACATAAAAATATGGAAAAGACTTTAATTGTGAATTAAGAAACATGGTATATCGAAGACTGTTAAATCATGAATCAGAGATAAAGCATTTATCTCCGGAAAAGTGGGTCTAATGTGGAGTATGAGCACCGTGCACTCTTATACAATCCTCACAACGAGCACTCATAATGTTTAAAAGGATGTCAATAAATGTTTTTGGCAACAAAGCCCATTCTCCGAAAAGTACGGCTTTTAATTCCTGGCACGTCCTGGGGCAGGTTACGCTGCGCAATGACTCTTCCTAGACCATCCCAAACATGTTCAATAGGATTCAGGTACGGAGACCTCAAGGGTCAAGCTCTGTGTGGCTTCGCATTATTGTCCATAAACATGAAGTCCGAGCCTACAGCTCCCCGGAATAACCTCACATACGCTTCAAGGACCTCATCCCTAACGCCCTGCGTCCAGTCGTGTGTGTCCCTTTCAAAGCATCCAATTGGAAAGCACAATTGTTGTGGAGACGAAGACAACAGTCTTGGACACAACAAAAATAGGGCGTTTTCTTTTCAGTGACGAACCAAGACTCATAATGCAGAGTGATTCTCATCGAATCTTCATCTGGAGAGAACGTGGAGCTCGCTATCATCCCTCCTACGTAAAAGAAATCGACAAATTTGGTGGCAAAGGAATCCTTGTCTGGGGCGGCATAATGTTGAGCAATCGTACACCACTGCATGCCTTCGATGCGGGCACTGTCAACGCATATCGCTGTAGTAATGAGGTCCTTGCAACCTATGTGAGGTTGTTCCGGATGTTGCAGGCCCAGACTTCATGTTTATGGACGATAATGCGAAGCCACACAGAGCTTACATTGTTGAAGATTTTCTTGAACAAGAGAATATTCGCCGTATGAATTGGCTCTCGAGGTCTCCAGACCTCAATCCTATTGAACATATTTGGGATGGTCTAGGACAGGGTTGGCGAACCTTTTTATAGTTGGGTACCAATTTCTTTAAAAAAAATATTTTACTTGACCTTGACGTGCCAACCAAAAAACAAATTCAGTGGATTGAAATATAATGAATCAAAATTACTTGAAAATTACTTATTAGGATATTTTCTAAAATTAGTAACGTACATGTAAGTATTACACTGCATTAATTATAGAAACAATTATATTTAAAAAATTAATTAAAAACATAATGTGATTAATTGTTGTATCTCGGATGAAAAATAATTAATATCATGTTCATGTTCAGTTAATTTCAACAGAATGCAAACTAAACGAATTTACATGGCAACCACTCTCTATTTGATTTTTTATATTCTAAATTTGCGAAAATGACAGTTATAAATAGTAGAAAAAATTATTAAAATTGAAAATAAAAGGCAGTTTATTTAAATAGTTCTAAAATTAATTTCCAATTTGCCATCATTTACTATCGGTAATAATCTTTCCCTTTTGATAGTTTTCGAATATTTTCTTTGTTTGATAAATTTTCGAAACCATATTGAATAAGATTAAAATTCTTCAATTTGCAATTAATCGAATTTAGAATCTAATGAGATCATCTAGGTTCGTGTATTTTTTGTAAAATCGCTGTATCCTCATTTAGAGACGTAATCAAGGCCGCGCCGTGCCAAAATTATTCTTTGGTGTGCTGAAAGTGGCACGCGTGCCATAGGTTCGCCGACCCTGGTCTACGAACAGCCATTGCACAGCATAACCCCCCTCTCACGATCCGCCTGGAGTTAAAAGGCCGCGCTTTTGGAAAAATGGGCGTTGTTGCCACAAACATTTATTGACACCCTCATAAACAGTATGAGAGCTCGTTGTGAAGCTTGTATAGCGCGCACAGTGATCACACTCCATATTAGACCTACTTTTCCCCAGATGAATGCTTTATCTCTGATTCATGATTTAACACTTTTTGATATGCCCTGTTTCTTAATTCACAATTAAAACCTTTTCCATATTTTTATGTTGCTATATTCTTTCTCCTATTGTAATACATTTCTGTGCCAAATTTCGTGGCAACACAGTGAATAGTTCATCTGTTTTCACAGATTTTATGTTTGTGACTTTAATTTTGGACATGAGTGTATAATGTTAAAGTACATGAAAACTGCTTTATTTAGAGAAAATTTTATAGACTTCTTTAAAGTAAGACGGCAATTAGTAGTAAAGTGTTATAATTTTTGAAATTACGTATTAAGCTGATTTGAATTTGATTGGCTAGGGGAGGGGCTACAAGAGGAAGTGACAAAACATTTAGAGAGTTGTAGAATGTTCCAGAGGATTCTCTTCTTGGAAGTACAGATTTCAAAACTATGTTTATCATTTAAAAATAAAACGAAATGTTACGTAAGAAAGAAAAGCTTACAGGGGAAGCTTTAAAAGGAAGGAATTAAAATAATTTTAGAACGCGAATTTTAATAATAAATGAATAAAGATTAATAAAATATTTCTTAAATTAAATTATATAAAAATATGGCACTGGTTGTAAGTAACCACAACAATCTTTAAGAAACTTAATAACACTCAAATAGCACTTTTTTCAATTTGTGAATAAATAAAAGCTTTGATTTGATCAGAGTCCAGACACTGGTTTAAAAATCGAGCACTAGCCCGTTTCAGACCAGCTGAGCCCATGTCATCTGGGGTGATCCTGAGTAAAAAAAAAAAAATTCTGAAATTCACAGCAACTTTTCTTAAAGGATACAGCAGAGGGGGGAAATTCCCTCCCGGCGCTAATTATTATTGTTGCAAGTCGCGTTAAAGCTGTTTTCGGCTTGTGTTGATTTCAGGCGGAGTGTAGATTCCGTCAAGTTGTGTTAAGCCGATTTTTCAAAAGTTAGTACAATATATTGTTTTAGATAAAAAAAACCTATACATATAATAATAAACGTAGATGTTTCCTTTGTTGTGCGTCTCTTTGAGAAATTCCACGATCCTTTGACGAATTTGAGTCTTTTTCATGGCCCTTTGACGAATTTAGCAACTTTTACAGAGCCCCTTAATGAAATTTTCATTATTTTCGCGCTCCTTTGAGGAAATGTAATTTTCTCTGCAAACGATTGACAGTTTTTTTTTTTTTTCTTACGGCAACCATTTTTAAAAAATCGCGATTTTTTTTATGTTTGAGTTTTCGGACTGATGGCCGATTTTTTAAAATTTTCGGAAAATTCGGAACAGAATCATTCCAGATGTCATCTCTAGTACGCATACCATCCCAATCTCTGTACTAAATTCATAGGTTTCGTTTATAGATCATCATGAAATAATTATGTTGTTTGTACAAGGAAATGAAAGATACATCAACGGAATTGCAAACAGATGCAAAAACGTTTACAGACGACCGGCAAATGAGAGAAGAAACATGCTAAGCTACAGAAACTGCATAACTAGTGAAAATGAAACCGCATGTTTTTTTGAAAAACAACTTGTAAAAAAACGAAAGATAAATTAATACAATACAAGAACGAAAAATCATACGCACAGCACCCCAGCCTGATCCCATGTAAAGGATGAGTGGTATGTGGGCAGGGAGAGATATTCAGTTTAAATCTCTATTAATAGGAATCCTGATATGACATATCTTTTAAAAATGAGTTTAATCTTATATTTTAAAGTCTAAAATTAATTCAAATTAGCCGTACTGAGCTTCAAATTGGTTTTAAAACACTAAAATGATGCAATATAATATTTAACAAGAACGAAAACTCCTGCGTACAGCATAGATGACGAAACACTTTCCAACACATTCACAATACTATAAAAAAATTTCAAAGTTTACTAAAGTGAAAGACGATGTCTCAATGAACAATTTTAAAACACATAACGCATTTGAAAACCCGATTTCTGCTATGACCATGAGCAGTTGTTAATATATACGATTATTTTCGTGCATCCCTGTATAGGATCAACAGATATGTATGTATACTACAAAACATGCTAAAAGTGAGTTCAGTTAAACTCACAGCACAGTTGAAATTTTCCATTCAGCCGTTTCCGCCCATAAACGGATGTTCTTGAAAACATTTTGCAGCCCTGTACAAGATCTATAGAATTTATACACACCTAGTAATATTTAAACAAGAAAGAAAAATAATGCGTCAAGCATAGATTATGAAACACTTTCCAACACATTCAGAATAATGTAGCAAAACTGTACCATTTAAAAAATTAAAATATTGCGTCTCATTCAACCATATGGAAGCGCATAATAAACTTCAAAACCCAATATCAGCTGTTCCCATCTACAATCGAAACATTAACCGAATTTTTTAGCAGCCCTGTATAGGATATATGGATTTGTACCTATTAACTACATGCCTGCCAAAATTTAGTTCACTTAAGAGATACAATATACTTCAGTTGAAAATTTTCCTTCAGCAATTTCCTCTAATAAAGAGAATGGTACGTGTACACTTTTGTGCAACCCTGTATATGAGGTATAGAATTTATATATGACGCGTAACATACAAAAAATTAATTAAATTTGAAAGCGCATACCGAATTTTAAACCGTACAGTCCAGCAATTATTACTCAAAGACAGTACTGCAATCGATTTTTTTTTGTGTGTCCATGTAAATGAATAAAAATGCCATGAATGCCCTGTTCTAACGTGATCGTAGTGAAATTGACTGATTTATATCCGTTTTATTACATTTGAAATAGCGTAATATCATTAAAATACTCTGCAAATGATTTTTCCTCCTATACCATAATGTAAAGGAATACTTTTGAGTGCCAATGTAATTGAAATATTAATCCTACATACTTCCTATACAATACCAAACAAGCTTTAATGACCCTAAATAACCTTTATCAATTGCATGAAAATCCGAGTCTATTTACTGGAGTTAGAGCGTGGACAGACGGAAAAACAAACCGAATCCATAAACACTTTTCAATTTTCTTGGAAAGTGTTATAAAAGTTTAAATTTCGAAATACATACCACAACTCAAAACTCACTTCCAGCCATTACTGTTCGTAGGCTGCAATGCAATAGTTGTTCATTTTCCTCTGTAGCTCAATGTTTTTGTGTGTTGCTGTCAATAAGCGAAATCTACGCTCACCATGTTCTATTAGTAAGAACTTCGTAGTACATTTCAGTGATCTATATCCATTTCAATATGTTTAAAATACTGTAATCATGGAAGACGATAGTATTTCGAGTGACGCAGCCTTAAGCCTAAAATCGTATCGTAGAATTCGTAGATGGCAGAACGCATATATACGGCTAACTCGACATCAAAGAAAACGCGAAAAGCCGCCATTTAATAACTCAGCAGATATAGGTCCTATTGTTCTGATTTTTTTAGAACAGTCTTATATCTGCCATCTAATCCTATTCTGAAATTTTTACATTTCTACGTGCGGTATATTTTGAGATCTAAATAGCCATTTTTAAAGCAAAAGCGATCGAACACGATGGAAGACTTTCCTAATGTCAAATTCTGGAAAACGGCAGGGGCGATTTTCTTTAAATTGATATATAATATGAATCTGATTAAGATGAAGTGAATAAGACTTTTCTTTTATCTGAGAAAACTTGTTTTATTTTTGAAATTTTCGTTTTCCGTTAATGCCCAGTCAACCATTAATCTCTGGTAATTTTCTCGTCTGTGATTAGTGAGTGCGAGGCTAACGTTAGCCTCGTAGTGAGTAGGTTTGACGTCATCACATCGCTCCAATGAATGTGAAGTGCTGTGACTTCCAATAGATAGATAATCCCTGTTTATTTGTGTGTACTTCTTAGCGAGCAGAAATTTCGCTACGATGATGCATTTAGTGTTTAAATTCGCCGTTTCCTTATGGATTTGAAATTAATATCCATTTGCATACATTTTGCTTAGTTTGGTTACAATGACGCAAAGAAATCATTTACATAAATTTTACTTTTGATTTTGGATAGCGTGGCACAAAAGATAAATCAATTTATTCATATAAATACATTACAGTGCATTGTATAGGTTCAGTGAAAGTGATATTTTTAACAGTGTATTGGAAAATTAAAAGTTTTGGTTAGATGTGTAAATATATTTCGCCAAATCGAAAACAATTAAAATTGAATTTTAAAACAAATTTCTTAAGGCTACATCAAGGCGTCACTTAAATTTTGATATCATATCTTTTAAAACTCATAGTTTGAATTTATGAAAGATGTGAATGATAACGCATCAATGAATAAATTTTTATACATCCTTATAAATTTAACATAATTCTTACGCATGCAATTATAAATAAAACAAAAATAAAATGATTAAATAAATAATATAGCGTCACTTAAAATTTGATATCATTATTTTTAAGTTCCATATTTAAAATTCTTATAGCAATAAGATAAAGTGCTACGTCAAAAACTTTTAACCCGTTAAGGGTTTTTTAATTGATATTATTAAAATACACCGAAAAAGATTTCCCCCCGTAGGCTGCAATGTAACGGTATTCTTTTGAGTGTCTCTGTAAATGTTACACACTCCATTTTCAATACCGAACATATAGTGATACTGAATAACATCTATGAATTTCACACTATAGTTACGTGAGTTAGCGAACGTACAGACAAATCCAATTCATAAGCATTTTTCAACTTTGTTGAAAAATGTTTATGAATTGAATTTCAACTTTGTTAAAAGGTGTTAAAAGTTGTGTGTCTGGTGAGGAACACATAGCCCACATTTAAAGTTGTCATTTGGCTTTAAAGAAAAAATAGATAAAAAGAAAAAAATCTGCTCTAAGTAAATAGCATTTACTTATCAATGTTAACAGTAATCGCAGTATTACGTTTATAACTTAATTTTTAACTATTGCTATTAACGATTATTTTTAACTTAATGATTAGTGATCGGCTAAAGATATACGGATTGAACTTTTCCAACAGATCAAAAACTTCGCTATCAGGGATTCGAACCCAGGATCAGGTGTGATTCCAAGTAAAAATAAAAAAAAATCTGAAATTCACAGCAAGTTTCCTGAAAGGTTACAGCTGAGTAAAAAGCGGGCTGGGGAATATCTTCCCGGCACTTGTGCGTTTTTTCTGTCGCCCTTTGACAAAAATTAACATTTTTTGGCGAAATTTGTGTCGCGTTTTTTCTACGATCTTTTGACGAAATTTGCTGGGTTTTTTTCGTTATCCTTTGACGAAATTGGAACTTTTCTCTGCGAACGATTGACGAAATTGATTTTTTTTTGGAAACTACATGCGAAATTCACGATATTTTTTTAATGTCCAAATTTTCAGACTGACGACCGATTTTTTTTAAATTTTCGGAACGAAATGTCTTAAATTTTCGGAAAATTCGGAACAGAATCATGCCTGCCAAATCAAGAATTGTACAATTTGTAAAGGACAATGTTTACAGGAGGAGAGTGTCGAACATTAATGACTTAAAAGCCAGAATTACAACCGAAATAGCCTCTGTGGATGCCGACATGCTTGCCGCTACCTGGCGTGAAATTGACTATCGACTTGATATTCTCCGTGCGACGAAGGGGGCACACGTGGAAGTTCATTGACAAGGGTCATGAAACTTTTTGAGTCTATCTAACCATTTATGTTATTAATTTTAATCTATCTTTATTATTTTATGAGTTATTAAACATCAAAATGGTTCCGGGACTTTATAAACACCCTGTATATCTATAACTCATTCTAAACTGTATGGCTACTAATCGATGTATTAAATAATTTTTATAACAAGTTATTATAATGGTTTTTTAAAGTACCATTTGGTTATAAAGGGTTAAACTAACACTAAGAAGACTTATATTATATGTATATTTCTAAAAAAATAATGCTTAAAAGCCACCTTTTTTTTATTGGTCACCATGCTGTTCCCACTAATAATAATCGTTCGGCTGCGAGTTCCTTAAAACAAGTTTTTTTGGAGAAACAGTGATGTATAACAGGTTCATCAATTCACAACAAACCCAGTTTACAAATAAAGGATAAATGCTAACCAACATATGCATTTTAACATTCATATGAAATATCATTCACTTTCAAAAATCTCTAACATTACAAAAAAAAAGGTTAGAAAAATTATAATACATTATGTGCAGAGTACGTTACGTAAAAACACAAAAAAAGTTACATTTGGAGAGGAGGAAGAAATGGATAAGTTACAATTACTTCCAGCAAATTTTACTTTCAGTTCATTAAAGCATAAAAACAAACAATAATCCTCCTGTGCCCCTCTTTTTGCAACGGTATATTTATGGCTGTTCATTACAATTTTGTAATAAGTAGCCTTTAAAATTTTTTTTTAACTGTTCAACAACTTAATAACTATTTCAAACTTCATTCTCATTGGGCCGCAGTGACGCCTAAATGACCTACTGATAAAACTTTCTCGAACATTTGGTTCTTCTCATACTTTAAAACAGTAAGATACAAAATTTATTCAAAATCATTAGTCATTTTTTAGATAAAATTCACATACACACACACACAAACATTTGGTCGTTTTATAATATAACAGCAGGAAAGACTGGGTGTAGCTCAGTCAAAATTAGCCTTGAGTTCAACTCGATGAAACAATACATTTTCGGAGGGTTAAAAATTATATATGATGCTAAATTCAGTGATATTTTTTCATTTGACGCCGAGCACGCGTTTTGGCATTGGTAATCTTGAAATTTGATTTTCCTGCTAAATGTGGCAAGATGTTGCTAGCTTTACGACTTTGTTTGTTGCCAACTTTTCAACAAATTTATAATTAAAGCACACATAAATTAATGTCTGAATTATTTATTTATTAAAAGTACATAGATATATTAAGACAGACTTGAACACAATTAATACCCAACAGGAGTGAAAAATTAGATGGGGCCAGGATTCGAGCCTATGTCCACAGTGTACCGTGCTATTTCTTTACTAGTAAGCTACCATGGCCGATATCCTAGCACGGCAGACCCAGATTCAAATCAGGGTCCCTGGTAATTTTTCACTCCTTTTGGGTTATTGTATTAATTGTGTTCAAGTCTATCTTAATATGTATATATGTCCAGTCGTGGAAAAAAAAGTAAACACCCCCTACTAACTCCTCAACAAATCATCGTAGGCGAAAGTTATTGGTACCAAACGATCGGAAATAAAGTCTACTTTTAAATGATGTATATAAAATTATCTGAGGGGTCATTTACGTATTAAAACGAATCCAAGCTTCATTTTTTTCAATGGCAATACCAGATTTTAACGAGATATTTCAAATCTTCGGTTCAAATTATGCCTAGACGCCAAATTTCAAGTCATTTGAATGATAAGTTTTTGAATTATAAACATTCAAAATTTAGTGCTTCTAATGTTAAATTACATTTTCATATTTTTATTTATATCTCCTGAAATTATGCTTTCAATGTGCTACTTTTTTTTGTAGCAATAATACTAATATGCCCAAACATAAATACGCTGAATTTGCAATTTTTATAATTTTATGATATGAATTATGAAATTAATATTCGAAAAAAATATGAATTGCAACCTACAATTTTTCTGATAGATCTAGATTTATTAAGTCCTGCTTTATGGAAAACCAAAATTTCACATTTTTCTTCCAAGCAGTTTTCCAATTATGCTTAAAAAATGGCAAAATGATGATTTAAGATGGAAGTGAGTAGACATTTTCAAATTTATTCTGCTGTACTGTAATCTAACAGGCTTCATTGACTCCTTGAGTGGCGCTTAAGGTGCCTTGATCAGGAAAAGGGGCTGTCTCGGTTAACAATCGAGTACGGAACTTCAATTTGGATACAGCCCTTAAAATACTCTCGTTTTAAAATAATTAATTTCTCGGAAACTTATGATACGAATTGCATAAAAAATCGTTTTTAGGCTAATTGAAAGATGTAGAGTTCATTTATGCTTTCAGAATTGTGTACTGCCATCGAAAAAAACAAAGTTTGGGTTAGTTTTAATATGTAGATGGCCCCCTAAGCAAATTTTATGTACATCATTTAAAAGTAGACTTTATTTCCAATCGTTTGGTACCAGTAATTTTCTTCTACAATAATTTGTTGAAGAGTTAGTAGTAGGTGTTTACTTTTTTCAACGACTGTACCTTTAATAAATAAATACAGACGTTAATTTATGTGTTATTTAATATATATTGTGAATTGATGAAATATTAAATTAGACGTCGTACTTTCCGTCATCGTGGGCCGCGCTGTTGCCAGCTGATGATGTTCCCCAACAGGGTTTATAAGTGAGAAATTACCGAGGAGGTAAAGCAACAGCATTGTGCGGTGTAGACCCAGGTTCAAATCCTGGACCCGGCTGATTTTTCACTCCTGTTGGGTTATTGTATTAAAATCTGCCTTAATATATATATAGGTATGTACCTTTAACTCAACCCTTTGAGGGGCAAGCAATTGCGTTCGTGAAATGCTGAATTCGCACCGGAAAATTTGAAAAAAATTATTTCTGAATAAGAAAAAGCAATTTTTCAACTACTTTCCCTCAAAGTTATAAAAGTAAAATTTAGTTAAAAGTTTCTTGTGCAAATCTTAATTAAACTTAAGCGGGATATAATATATCCCACCGCCTCTCAAGGAGTTAATGACTGTTCCCATTAAAATGTATTGACCAAAATGACCCACTCATCCAGTTTTCTCAAACATGTAATCTATCCCAGTGGTCTTCTCGTACCTCAAAATGGTAGGATGCAAAATTTAATCAAAATCATTTGAGCCATTTTCTAATTGAAATGTAATGACCCACTCATTAAATTTTGTTTAACATGTGACCTAGCCCAATAGTCCTTATCCCAAAACAGTGGGATACAAAATTTAGTGAAAATCGTTAGAGCCCTTTTTTAAATAAAATTTGCAAACACACAAGATTTGGTTTAAATGATGATAGGGGACAATATTGCCATGCCAGAAAAATTCTGAATTCAATGATATAGGTGGCAAATAGGAAGCAAAATGTGGTCTCAGAAACAAAGCGCACTGTTGATTAGCATATAAAACCTTTATTTATGATTCGAGTAAACGTGCCAAATAAATATCGAATTAATTATTTATATATTTAAAAAATACTCAGCTCATAATGGGTGCGAAGAATACATGATAATGAGACATGTTTCATTTACATCCTTGGAAATTTTTTAAAGAAGAAAATTTAACAATATGTAAGTTTTTTTTTTTGCACACAAATATATTTTTAGCACACTTCTGACATTTTTTTCAAAAGCATTACTTCCATATAGCCTTTCCTATCATAAAAGATATTGAGGTACAACTTATCCTTTCAGGTCAGAATAAAATTTAATTTTTTGGGGAAAAATACTTTACAGTGAAATAAAAAAAAATTAAAGTAATGATCAAGGAGGCTTTACATAAAAGTTTTCTGTAACCTAATGTATATGTCAAGAGATATTTGCTTATTATCAAAAACACAGTATGCCATGCAATAATTTCTGAGGATTTAGAACAAAGTGCAGTTTTGTTTATTACTAAAACACAAGAGATGCCATAATAGTAAATGCAACGACATATGCAGGGTTCATTCTCAATTTTGACAGTAAAATATAAGAGATTTTCAGTAGGTGTCTAT
This sequence comes from Maratus speciosus, assembly GCA_963932465.1. Classification (NCBI taxonomy): domain Eukaryota; kingdom Metazoa; phylum Arthropoda; class Arachnida; order Araneae; family Salticidae; genus Maratus; species Maratus speciosus. The sequence continues at coordinate 79,218 of CAWVRF010000017.1, read as the reverse complement.
TTGGTATGAGACAAACAATGCTTTCTTAGATAATTATTCTGAGAAAATCGTTTGGAACATATTTCACAAACGAAAGGTTTTTCTCCTGTATGGATCAAGAGATGGCTTCTTAGGTTGCTCTTATCAGAAAATGCTTTGGAACATATTTCACAAACAAAAGGTTTTTCACCTGTATGTATCAAAAGATGCTTTCTCAAATTGCTGTTAAGAGTAAAACCTTTGGAACATATTTCCCAAACAAAGGGTTTTTCACTTGTATGAATGTTTCTTATATGTTTCATTAGATAGGTGTTCTGATTAAATCCTTTGGAACATATTTCACAAACAAAGGGTTTTTCTCCTGTATGGGTCAAGATGTAGTTTTTTAGGTTGCTCTTATGAGAAAATGCTTTGGAACATATTTCACAAACAAAAGGTTCGCTCCAGTGTGAGTCAAGAGATGCTTTCTTAGATTACTATTCGTAGAACATTTTTTGGAACATACTTCACAAAAGAAAGGTTTTTCTTCTTTATCAGTGGAGGAATGCTCTTCTTTATCATCATTTTCAGGAACAATCAGCTGTTCTCTAGAGGAAGAATTTTCTTGTGTAATCGATGACATTTTCTTAAATGTATGAAAATGAAAAAGTATTCTTTCAGGTGATAACAGAAACGTCTTCACAGTATCAGTATGGAGATATTGTTGTCATTTTCGTCCAAGTAAATGACTTATTGAACTTGAGCAAAACAGTTTTATCTACCTTTCAATCTAAAAACAGAAAGGAAAATAATAAACAACCAACTGTTTAACAAACTTCAATAAATTTTAACTGTCAATTAAATACCCGATTTGACAATTTTCATTTCCTTAAACAGTACAAAATTCATCCATAAAATTATTACATTAATATAGTCTTAGGTATAACTTAACTTGAGTATAGATACCAATATGTGTGTGTATATATACGAAGAAATATTGATCCTGTTCCAACTACATTTTTCTTTGGAGTTTGTGATAGGGGCTATATAATGGGTGAACCTAAACTCTTGGGCAAAACTTTAAGGGATGATAGTACACATTAAGACCAAATAATATTAAATATGAAACTAAGGATCTCAAATGCCTTCCGAAGGAGATAAGTGCCACTAAAGTTTAGGTTCCGAAATTTCAAATGATTATAAAACACGGAAAAATTGGTCGATTGATTTGCGGTTTTCGCTAAAACTATTCATTATGTCAGTATTTTCTTGAAAATAAATTTTAAAGATAAAGTTCAAAAAATGCCGACAGAGGGCGCTTTAGACTTTGGAGTAACGAACAACTATTTTATTACCGATATTTTTTGTATCTCATTCAAATGCTTTGACTTAAACTTTAATTTTGAGCTCCAAATCTGAATCATTGGGAGTGGTTAAGTAGCGCAAACTCAATTGCGTTCAGGAGAACTTCCCACCCCACCCCGAACACAGTTCAGTTTTCGCTACTTAACCACTCCCAATGATTCGATTTTGAGCTCAAAATTTAAGTTTAAGCCTAAGCTTTTGAAAGCATTTAATGAGATACAAAAAATAACGGTAAAAAATAGTTTTTTGTAACTCCAAAGTCCAAAGCGCCCTCTACCGGCATTTTTTGAACTTTATCTTTAAAATTTATTTAAAAAAAATATGACATAAAGAATAGCGAAAACGCAAACGAATTGGGCAAATTTTCCCTTTTTTATAATCATTTAAAATTTTGGACCCAAAATTTTAATGGGGCCCATCTCCTTCGGAAGACGTTTGGGACATTTAGTTTACTATTTAATGTTGATTGTCTTGATGTGGCAAAACTTTACATTCTCTTTGTATATATACATTATCACTTTAGGGGAGAGGCGCATTTGGCACATGCTATTGTAAGATATCTGTAGGGGGAGGAGGGATTTTTCTTTTGATATTATCATTTATGAACCAATGAAAACTTTCTTTTTTTCTGGTATTTTTTCTTTACATCATTATAGTCTTTTTTTTAGTCTCTAAATTTTTTTTTGTCTGTTATTTATTTTTATGTGAATAAAGTTATTATTAAAATTATTAAATTATTATAAAATAATTTAATTTCAAATTATGGAATATCCCATTCGTTGTTTCCCATTACTATTCTTCTACCACATATATAATTTGTTGTAAGAGAAACCAGGTTCAAAATGATACTTGTTATGTTTACTAGCAAAAAATGGGGAATAAGAAGTTGTTTATAAGAAGTACTGCTTAATGCCGTGCAGGGACAAATGCAAAAAGACCATATCACTGTTGAAATCATTATGTAATAAAAAGCTATTTATAAGTACTTTTAAGTAGTAAATATCTCTTAGTATTATTTGATATAAAGTTATTTCATATATAACAGGAATATTTTATTAACTTTTCTCTTCATTAAAATCAGTAATGTATGCAAATAATAAATGTATAAGCCTATGTGATATCACTGTAAACGTATAAAAAGAAAAACAAAAGAGAAAAAAATAATGAGAAAAAAAACACTGGTCAACAAATTTGAACTTTTGCTCTGTCCTAAAACAGAAATTAGTTGTTTTTTATGCGGTTTTTTGTGCTGATTCCGAACCTAGTTTTAGATTTACTCCAACACGTAAAGATTGAATGATATTTGCATATTTCAATTTATGCAAATTTAGTAAATTTTATACAATTATTTGCAAATTTAAGGTATAAAGCAATATCAGACATGTTTTTTTGTTTTCTGTTAAGATTATTACCTAACTTACTTCACAGAAACGTTGTTTCTGAGATTATACTGACATGTGACTGTGAAATATTGTACCTGATTTGGATGTTTTTCATGATTTTATAATAATGTTTCTTGACGTTCAAATATTTCTGCCGCACGAGTATGCTAATATGTTTCTAAACCAGTTTTTTGAGCTGATTTCAAATCTTGTATCTGTTTTCTTCTATCACGTCTAGTTTTTGAAAAAAGTGAAATTTATATTTTGGTCAAAAAAGCCAGAAATAGCTTTTTATGATACTTTGAATGATAAACTTCAACTAGTTAGCATAGATTCTACTACTTTTTTTTTTTTGATTATATAAATTTTTGTTTATGTCTCTGATATGAATCTGACCCTGTTCACCTTCTTGTCAATGAATTACATCCCCCTAAAAAGCATCTTATATCAAACCTGTGTTAATGCCGTGCAAAAGTAGATATTCACCTTACTTAAAAACTAGACATGACATAAGAAAACAGACTGCAGATTTGAAATACGCATGAAAATCTAGTCTAGAAAATCATTACGTCAATTCTGTGGCAACTATTTTAAAGTTGATAGTAATATAAACATTACACCATTGAAAAGTATGTAAATTAGGCTTAATAACTGATAAATAAATGTTAAGAAAGTGCAAATCGTGACATTTATCTGAAGCAAATAGCCAAGTAGTCTTTATCTAGAAAACGTAATTAGATGTGACATATATTGTATCTAAAATTTGCATAAAATAGCACAAAAAAGCTTAAATTTGCATAAATTTAAGAACGCAAATTTCTCAAAACCTGGACCATCTAAAGATAAACGGAAAGCATATTCGGAATCAGCACCAAAAACTGATCTAGAATGAATTAATTTTAAGTTCCAGCACAAAACTACTGTAGTACAGTGAAACAGACACTGATATCAATATCATGTGGGGGAGGGGGGTTCGCGGTAGGATATTGTATGGGGGGTAAAAAATTGCCAAAAAGTTGATATCGTTATATATGTACAGTCCCATACCCTTTTAACTTACTGACAATACATATGCATCATATATTAGGATGACAAAGCGTCACCTCTTTGAAAGGATGAAAGAACATAAGAGTTATTTAAAATACTCTCAACTGCATCATCAATCAACTCTCTTTAAAGGAAGTATTTAGTTTATTGACTTAGATAATACCAAGATTCTTTCAAAACAAGACCATCCGTTTAAGGCAATTATTCGGGAACATCATCATCGGGGCATCATCAATCAACTCTCTTTAAAGGAAGTACTATTTAGTTTATTGACTTTAACAATGCCAAGATTCTTTTAAAAGAAGACCATCCGTTTAAGCAATTATTCCGGAACTTTGAGAGATTTGTTTAAGAAGTTAAGAAATCTGTAATGATAAAATTTCATTTTAATTTCAGATACTTGGATCAGTATTTTGATCAGGACTTTGATCTGTTGCATAATATTCCCAGTAATGTAGTTTTAATTTATTATTGGATATGAGATGGCGCCACTGAATTTATTTTAAATATTTTTATGAAATTTCTGTTGCCTCTTGATCCCTTTTAGTTTGAATATAACTTTGGTCATGTAACATGTAAATGATTTTTGCAGTTTTGTATTTAACAAAATTAACTCCTGATGATGGTTTTAATAAATAAACTGAAATGGCGAGAATACTTTTTATTTTTCTGATTTTAATTTTGAGATCTTTGTTTAAAATCTCGGAATAAAGTGTGCGTTGGATAGCAACTTATTGTTTTGTTTTCGCATACATATGTGTCCATGCACCTTAAATTAGGTTAGAGTAGAAAAGAGACAAAAAGTGGGTTGAATTATTGAGATCAGTGTTAAGATGTAAAATCTCCAGCAATAATATTTTAAAGACTATACTGATCTGGAAGCCACTACAGTCGTCTAACGTATTAACCCTTTGGGGACAAGCGACTGGTATACATGACACTTAAATAACTGAGAATCTTCATTAATCACAGCAGTTATTTTTTATTGTAAAGTTTACCTTATTTAATACAGAGCATTCTCTCGATTCAATTACAGAAATTTTTTTGTTTTGAAAAACCGGTGGTAAAAGATAAAAAAATAAGCAAAAGGCTCTCGTCGCAAAGTGGTTAAACACCCTGCTTTGCCCAAACCCCTGATAGATGTTTCAAATATATTGATTTCAACTTTTAGGTAAGCTTTTCAAAAAAATAAAAATAAATAAAAAAAATAATTTACTTATCTTGAACCTTTTCATAAATTTTCCAAAGACAATGCTTGACATAGTGAATTAATTTATTTTTAAATTAATAATTTTAAATGTATATGAAATGAAACTATTTAAATAAGATAATACATATAATTTTTTCAAATATATAATTGAATAAATAAACAAATTTATAAATTCACTCTGTCAAGTATTGTGTTTTGGAAATTTTTGAAAAAGTTCAAGGTAAGTAAATTTATAATTTTTTTTAAAGTGTACCGAAATGATTGTTAATACATTTTTTTTTCATTTTTAATAGAACAAATTTTGAATTTAGACCTAAATAATCTTTATGGTAAGACAGTGACAGGCTTCTGTCTAGTTCACATTTAAAAGAAACTATAAAATGCTTCTTTGTGAGCAGCTTTGTGCTAAATTTATTTCTTGACAACCACAAACGGCAGGGCTATGGATAGCTTCTGGATAGTTTTTACTTTTAAGGGCTTTTACTTAAAAGAATAAATGTGGCCAGTTTGAGGCTATATACCATTTTTGATAGAAAAAAATTACTGGCATGATTGTGGGCATTTTCCTGTATTTATGGGCAATTGTATTGTGGCTGGCGTGACACCTTTTTAACAGAGCCGTTAAGCACAAAGATAGTGGGTCCTCATCGAACACTTTGGGCCAAAGCTAACGAAGCCATCAGTGTCCCACTCGTTCTTTGTTTGTTGGGAACTTTTTAACTTTGGTTGACCAAATTAAACTAAAATGTCCTGATATGTTTCTGAATACTTTACAATAACATTTATCGATATAAAATGAAATTTCATAAATTTTAACATTATATATATATATATATATATATATATACATAATATGTACTATTTGTATTTTCTCTTTTGAGATTTTCTATTACAATGGGGATCTTCTGTTAAGCATTACTAAATGTAACAAAAATCTCTAAATTTCCTGCACAGGTATCATAATATAGAATGCCCCACCCCCTCATATGCCACACATACAATGAAAAGAAATGTCATTTACGTCAGTGAAAATAGAAAATTTAACTAATGACAGGAAAATAAAACTAACTCTTTTACTAAATGCTGATGATATTACAAATACAACAAAAACCTCTACAACAGACGCTCCCGAATAGCGGACACCTCTATTTAGCAGGCACTTTCTCAATCTCTGACATCTATATATCTGTACATTTTTACTTCTCAATAGCGGACAAATGCCCTGCTCCCAAGATATTCATTATACAAATGTTTTACAGTACATTTTTTCATCTTTAAAGTATAATGGGAATGGGTTTTTTTTAGTTCAAATTTAGCAACGCCTGCAATTTTGTAAACTGCAACACACTACATGCCAAACATGTTGAGAAAATATTTAAAAATTAACACTAGCTGCTTGATAAACATAAAGCAAAAATTGCCAACATTCTGCCTTTTGAACTAACTGGACAGACAAGCAAGGGCTTAGGAACCGGGGGAGCTGGGGCTCCCCCTGGAATATTTCAGACGGGCTCAGCTCCCCCGGGAGAAATTCTCGCACCACATCTGTTTACGATACATTGCTGAGTTAAAAAATAAAGTATACTTTTTCTAGGAAATTCACACAATAAACAACAAAGATAAGAGAGAGGGGGGATGGTGAGCACACTTGTTTGTGCCTTCAACCTTTTGCTCATTGTTTACAACCTCCCCGATTTCCATAAAAAGGGGGTCTTATATAGGTCTACTACAAATTACCTGCACCGATAACATATTTATGAAGAGGGATGACTTTAAAATTGATTTGGAAGAGATTTGTAAAGAATTTGTAAGCAAAACAACAGAAAGCACTTTAATTTTTGGTAAATGGAAGTGGGAGAAGCCTTAAATTTGAATATCGTATTCGGGATCGCACATAAATTAAGTTTTTATGTATCAAGTATATCTATAAAAAATTATTTTAACTGGATTAAAGAGTTGGTGATCTTTTGATATGCTTCTATTTTATACTTCTGTTTGTGAAACGTGCAACATTAAGAAGGAACCCTCTAAAATGAACGAAATGATCCGCGCCACTAGCTTTCCGCAATATGCCCTGGCTCCCCCTGTTTGTACAAAGTTCCTACACCACTGCAGACAAGTTTTACTCAGACAATATTATTAGCAATAGCGTCTGGTCTGCCATATAGACAGTTCAACACAATGTACTGCATGTAATGGAACTCCATTAAACAATAGATATGTAAATACACTTTATTATTTTTAATTCAATCATACTGATTATTATGCCAGATGTTATTGTCAATCAGGTTGTTTAAATGAACTGTATTGACTGGTCGTCTGTCTAGGTAGCACAATAGGTAGAGCATTGGCAATTTAAGTCAAAGATATAGGATTTTACTCTAGGTCTGGACACATTTTTACTCAGTTAGAAAAATATCAATATGTATATCTTAACCAATCAGTATGATTGAGTTAAAAATAACAAAATATGTTCAAATCCATTATTTCATGGAACAGACCAAATGCTACTGCCAATAAGGTAGACTGAGTGTACTGTGTAGTCCCAGGTAGCTCAATAGGCAGAGCGTTAGCAATTTAAGTATAGGTCTGGCATTCAATTTTCGGCCTGGACACATTTTACTAAGTTGGAGAAATATCAATTCATTGCAGATGATCTTACCAAATCATAAACTTAAAATGTCAGCCCTTAAAAAGTGATCTGATGTAAGTGACATATGAAAATCTATCACTATCCATGTTTATTGCAAATGAACACAGTAGAGAAAAGTATAAATACAGATATAGATAGTCACAGTATAGGAAAAACCTACAAGTAAGTATAAGATATCGGCATTATCAACTGCTTTAAAGTACCAGAATTTCTCTTTTAACTCTTATAGATCTGGCATCCTATTAATAGGACAGCTGCTTGCAACATATCTTTTAATGAAATACGGAGATTTTTAATATTAAAATTTATCTATAATTTTTATAAGTTATAAATATATTTAGTATACTCGTTACAAAGATGTTTTGCCTGAAGAGAAGCCAACTTCAATTTTCATTCCTGAGACTCGGGTCAGACAGAGCCTTACTTTTTTCTAACTTGGCAACACGGTGCAAACTTGGTCATCATTCTGTGCAGCTCATGCTAGTCTCTACTTTTTACTTCAGGCTCAGAAATAGGACAGGTTTCTTTTTTCAGGCTGATCCAAGGGTGGATTTCATTCTTCCTTGAGGGTCTGCATAGGTTGAAATTTTAACCTCCAGTACCCGACCCAGCCTGTATAAAAGTTAGAGGCCTATTATTCGTCAAATATCAGTAAAATTTGACCAAAATATTTTTGCAAAATTGCATACATTTTTAAATGCCATTAATCTAAAATTAAAATTTATACTTTTTAAAGAACAAAACATATAATATATTTCAAGGCAATAAAATTAGAGCACAGTGAAACCAATTAAAGTAACCTGTTTATGATGGAATCATGTCTTAAATGGAAAATGTATTGACCCATATAAAATGAATGCAATAATACAAGCAAAAAAAAAAAAAAAAAAGAAATTTATTTAGAACAGACAATAAACCTGCTAAGAAGGGATCCTGGTCTAAAACGGATTTTTCTCCTCACGCAATTCTGTCTTAGAACATTTCACTGCATAGCACTTTACAATTTTTAGGTCTTCAAAAGACGATGAACTGACATATTTAAAAGAAAAATGAAGCATAAAAAATATGATTTTTTTCCATTTTGTAGACCAGTTACAATCACGTAACCATTAATCTGGAAAACAATCTAGATGACTGATTCTGATAGAAAAATTCCAATTTGTATCCTATAAAATTTTACTAATCTGCTGTAATCGGGTCCACAACCAAGCTTAACATCAAACATTAGTAGTGTTCAGGGATGTAGTGGAGGGTATACAGGGGTGTACACCGTGTACCCTCTGGATTTTTTTAAAGAACACCATATACCCTCTGTCTCTCAAGAAAGCTATAGTATATATACACTAGGGTATACCCTCTGCCTTGAGCATATACCCTCTGCTTAGAACATATACCCTCACTTTTTTTACGACAGCATCACTGGTAGTGTTTGCAACGATATGGTCACAAATGTAGCTGAGTTAGTTACAAAACAAAGTTAATTACGCACCAAACTACAACGCATTTGGATTGCATTGTCAAATTGCTATTGACATAATTATACATCTTTCAACAATAACAACATTTAATCCAACTTTAAATAGAACTGACAATGATAAATAGCGTTTTAGGCAAAAAAAAATTTCTAATAATCTATTTGATGAAGATTTTCTTTGCATTTTTCTATCAGGCATAATAACATGGAGAGATAAATAGACTTACTATTTCCTTTATGTTTAAAATTAAATTATTCTTCAATCTGTTACCTAAGTAATCCCGATAATAAAAATAATCGTTAATTTGTTACTAAATTGAGCTGATAGGGCTGTGCGTCAGTCGAAATTGCTTTATAATGATTGAAACTTTATCTAGTCAGAATTTCATTAACTTTTCTTATATAGGATAACTGATAAATTGGCAAATACTGCTCCATGCAATGACATTACAAAGTTTTTTGCTGTACATTGTGAATATTGCTTTATCGGTGATGCTACAATTACATAACATGAAACATATGTAATACTCAATTTTGTTTGTTTGTTTCATAATAAAAAAACACTGCTAATTACAAATTATGTATAATCTTCTGTAATCGGGTTCACCATCCAAAGTCTTCAAACGTAAATGAAATGTCTGACAGTACAGAAAAAAAAAGTCAATTGGCGGGTGACCTGATTTCGAAGAATTAGTCCATTATATTTTAAATGCCTTCCTAAAGCAACAAAAGATATGCAGACAAAAATAAGAAGAAATGACGAATTATTAAGTAATATTAAATGATTAATAGGAATTAAAACCAATATCGAAAAATTATTTCAGCAAGCAATTTTTATTGCAAAATGATGGTTTTTTAATTTTGAACATTTCTATAAACTAGATTGGTGATATTGTAAAGAAGAAGGAAAATAAATGAATGAAAGAATGGACAATATTTCGTAATCTAAGTTCGAGTCCATAAAAATCAGATGTTTAGGAGAAAACAAACCGGCATTTTTCCTTAGAAAAATATGGTGAATATTTTTTAAATATGTGAAATTAAATTTTTTTGCAGCATGTGTGTGTGACAAACATTTACACTGAAATTTAATTGTTTCACTCCATTTTTTAAATATTAACTGCTGTTTATACAATTTGCATGTAAACATAATGTATTCCCAAAAAATCACAAGCTTGGGGAAAGCAAATTTTCATATTTCGCAACTAAAGTACGGTGAAAAGAAATTTTAAATGTCTAAAATTAAATTATTTAAAATAAAATTTCAATATTTTACTCCATCGTTATAATATTAACTGTTATGTATATAACTGCTATGTATATATTTAAATATAAAAAATTAGCCCCAAAATGCTTTCGTACTAAAAAAAACAACAAAAAAAAACACTATTATTACGAACATAGTTTCAGTTGATATCACGCTTATGCCTTTTTGGCTTAAAATCGCATTATTTGGCAAAAAAAAAAAGTAAATCAAAGTCGTAAATAAACAAATAACATGGAACATACAGGTACAGCAATTTTTAGATTCGGCTAGTTTATCCTGTAAAACACATATTGGGTGAATTAGATAACAAATTAAATTAAATAAAAAAAATTCTTATCCAGATTGTATACAATTAAATTTCTCCACTGCATTTTTCTTAACACCGCGCAAATTGCCAAATATTGCATCAATTGAAATCTGTCATATTCTATTCATTTTTAAGCATTACGAATATTCCTTTTCACGTTTAAATTAAATATTTAAGTTTTATAGTGTTATCTTTCATCAAAACTGTTTTTCTCTTCTTTTAAATAAAATTGGTAATAGTCTTTTCTTTTATTTTTCGAGGTTTATAGCCGTTTCAATTATTTCATCAATGATATGATTGCCAGAAAATAACCAATGGTAACCTTTTTGTCCAAAATAACAGAACTTTCCATCATAATTCTATAACTAATCTACGTAAAAATATGTTTTATATACTAAAACCTTACTTGAAATAATATCTAACAGTGCATGTTCTATGAAAATCCTTTCACTAGAACTTGAGTTATAAGCGGCCAGAACGAAATTTCCGTTTGTATTTTACATATACATAAGTAGATGCTATATATTTATTCGATGAAGAAGCAATTGCAGAAGCTATGAAACTAAACAACAGCATATCTGCCAACATTGGAAGATAAAAATAAATGAGATTCTCCTAGCGATATTTTCTAGGCAGTTTAGAATAGATAAACATGAAAGTGAAAAGGGAAAAGAAAAATATAAATGGATTTCTATGAACTTTCTAAACAGAAAAAATATTTTACGGAGATATTTTAGAATAAAAACGTATTCTATTTAATTACTTTACCTCTAATCACTAAGCTAATTAACCCTTCCACCGGCAGCTGGTAGAAGGAAATAGTGCTTTTAATCCCGACTTATCCCAGGGCTATTGTTGAAGTGGTTAGAAGGGTCATGGCTAACTGATGTTTTTTTTTTTTTTTTTTTTTAGAAAAATAAATTTCACATCTGATTATGTGTTGTAAAAACAGATTTAGCTTTTAATAAAGACTCCTGTTGAGAGTTTTGTAAAATTTATGGTTTTATTAAGAAAATGTTTAAAATAATATTGAACTTTTTAAATACTCAAAAGAAAAAGACATACTTCAATTTTAGGGAGATGGTGCAAAAAAAAAGGAAATCTTCTTTGAAAAAAAGGGAGATATAGCAGGTGAAACTCAAAAATGAAGATCATAATTCACAATCTAGAGAACTAACTGTTAAACTGTATAAAAAAGCCATTGGCTTTTTGCAATCCACAAATTAAAAAATCATTATCAGAGCCAAGCATTAAAATTAAATAAATAAACAAAGATTTATGTTATATATTTAAGAGGGTAACAACGGTTGCAAAATTATATGAAAAACATATCATGTTGAACTACTTTTTTCATGTGAGCTCTATATATATGTATATATATATATATATACTGAATCTATTTCAATATTTTTTTTAAATAGTTTTGGAAATATTAATATTTTGCAAAATATCACAATTTCCCATAAGTGGTAGCAATCATGCAATCTGAATAAAAAAATTTGCTCAAGTAGAAAAACAGAGCTAAATTTAAAATCTATCATTACACAAGAAATAAAAATGGAAACTGCAATAGTTATCCGATTTCAAAAAAGTAAAAATACGAAATATGTTTTATTAAATTAGCTTTAAACACAGAGTTTACTCTGGCAATAAGGGATCCCCAGTTCTGGCTGGTGGTAAATCAAGCCGGGGTGCAGTATTCATCACTAACCTCTTGGAGTGATTTGGGGTTCCGCAACGAAAAATAATGATGGGGCAGTCACTTTGCCTTCAGATAAGACCTGTATCGACCCTTCTCACTATTGAGTTGAGGTTTCTGTCGCCTCATCCGAATGAAAAGCTCATGTGATAGGCAGTACTGGCTGTGGACACATACCAATGGTCTTACAAAAAAATATTGATTTTCTAGAAAAATAAAAGAATCAAAATATACCTAATTATTAAAGTAAAGGGGAAAAAAGGAAAATTGGTCAATCACTTTAGTAGTTCATGAGAAAAAGGTAAGTCAATATGAGCTGGTTTTTGTGTGATTTTGCAACTATTGTTACATCCTTAAGTATGCAACCAAAAGTCAATAAGCAATTTGTAAAACTTTATAAGAAGTAAATATACCAATGAAAATAACAGAACTTTAGACATCTTCCTGGAATATCTTAAGCATCTTAAATTATCGTGATGAAATTACCTTTTCTTCATAACTCAAATGAAAGTAAGTTGGGAAATGCATGCTTCAAAAATATATGATAACTCTGAAAAATAAATAAATAATGTCAAAAAGTAAATATTTTTAAATGAAAATATTTAAAAAATGTTTAAAGCATAAAAAATATTAAAATATTACACAGTACCATCGGCAATATCGAGACATCTTAAATCTTAAATGCATAAATGATAATTACAAAAATTTTGAATCACTATTATTATTATTATTAGATGTAGGTAAAATAACTCTTGCGTTTTCGAAATCTATTTTTAAATTTTGGCGTTGATTTAATCTGGAAAGTGCTGTAGATGGTCGGTTAAACTTGATATCTCTCATGTGGGGGAACAAAGATTGGGGGAGCACATGAGAGATATCAAGTTTAACCAACCGTCTACAGCACTTTCCAGATTAAATCAACGCCAAAATTTAAAAACAGATTTCGAAAACGCAAGAGTTATTTTACCTACATCTGATCATTATGCTTTGAGAATTAGGGAATCATTGGAAATTTTAAGTAAAGAAAATAATGTATGTAACGATGTTTTATCTTATGATATACCTCATATTTGGTTTAACATTTTGAAAATATCTAACACTTCAGCATTGGAACTAAACAACTTCATAGACACCCCCAACAAATAATAGACTGACCCTTTTTTCCCAGACTGGTGTATAAATAGCTCAGTGAATAGCGACATTCCAGTGAAAGTATCCTTTGAAAATGATCGCGTTACGATCGAAAGATCTCAGGAATCATCTTTTTCTGTTTCATTATGATTTTAACATCAATGGTTTTTAAGTTTTTAAAGACCAGTTCATTTTGTAACGGTATATTTTAATAAATTTTTATGCACCTTTTTAGTAAACAGTTTAATTTTAGTTATCCCTATGTAAGGATTTTTTTTGGCAGTTTTTCACAGTGCCCCCTACAGAATTTTCTAGGGGGCAACATCTAACATACAAACAATCTTATTTTGTGCAGAGAAAGAAATGCCACTTAACCATGATAGCGGTCAATCTAACTTTAGAGAAATCGATAAAAAGACTGTAAGCTAAGAGCGCTTTTAAGATTTAGAGCAAAGTCTCGAGATGATGAATTGAAACGACGTATGATAAACAGCCATAATAGAAATGCTACTAACTTTAGCCCAGGTATTCAAAATGAAATCATTCAAATATACTTGGATACAGTTAACGAAGAACTAATTATCAAAATAATGCGATCTATTTTAGCTTGATTGCTGATGAAACAAGGACATTTCAAGTACAGAACAGTTTGCCCTTTATGTGAGATATGTGAACTATTTATAAAATTAACAAAAGCCATATTTTGGGAAGGTTTTATAAGTTTCATAGCAGTAAATGACTTTGTCTGCCGAATATTTAATACAAGTATTATTGCAATGTTGTGATGAACTACTTCTTGACATGCCTAAATGCGTCGCACAGGTAAATGAGGGAACTGTCAATACGGTTGGTTATGTTAGTTGGGTCCAGTCTAGAATTCATCAGAAGTATCCAAAAATTGGATTCATCCATTGTGCAAGCCACCGATTAAACATTGCATTGTCCAATAGCATGTTAATTCCTGCCATCCGAAACTCTCTTGGAATTGTTGATGACATCTTCCAAACTGAAATAAAGATCCTAAGACTAACATTTAGGCAGACAACATGTGCAAACCCTAAATTACAACCGCTGAAGAATATTATAGGGTCACTGTCTTTATTCTCTGTTCAGAAAGTCTTATTCAAAATTTGAATGACATATACATTTCGAATGAAGACATGCTAAAAGATTTCCAAATACTTCTTCAAGGATTTGCTTATTTGGAAAAAGAAGCATATTAGAGAATCTCTCTCAATATTTTGATACTAAAGTGACAATATCACAAATGAAAGCTGGATATGAATTATGGTGCAAGATCATTGCTAATATTGATACACATATGTCCCAAACTTTTTAGAAATCTGTAATGCAACATATTACAATATGATCAAACACATGCTGACAGTCTTGGCTGCAATCCTGATAACAACAACCAATGCTGAAAGGTCTTTTTCGATAATGAAAAGAATTAAATCTTTGCCTCAAACTGTTATGGCTGATGAGAGACTGAGTAGTCTTGGAATGATTTCCATTCATTAGGACATTACAGTAGATCCTGGTAAGGTAATTCCCCCTCATGGCTGTGAAGAAGTCATGAAGATTGCTTCTGTAGCACTAATAAACTTATTGTGCCAATAGTACATATATAATGCATATATAATAAGTGCATTTATAATTATTCCATTTCTAATCAGAGAATGTAAAATATAAATATAATTTTTATGATTACATATATTTGTAACAATTAATTTTCTTTGGAAAAAAATCTGTGTAATTTATTTCATCTATAAATCATAAAATTTCAATATAAATCATAATCACCTTTAAAAAATACAAAATAACAATTTTTGGTATGGATATCAAGTGTACTATGCATAAATATAGCTTAGTTAAGCCTTGTTTTTTTTATGCCTTAAATTATGCAAATTACTGCTGTCTGATCAGAAAAAAATTCCAAGACTAAGCCCCCTCCGAAGGGAAATCCTGGCTACGGGCCTGGTTTGAACCAATTGACATGTTGCACTGAAGACACATGATACTTAAGAATCATGGCAGAAAAAAGAAAAAAACTGAAAGGTTTTTAACTTAACTTTTGAAATAAATAAATGACCATGCCCTACTTTAAAAATTATTTTATTTTTATATGAAATGAAATAAACTAAGTTTACGCTATTGCATAAATTAAAACTGCAAATTTTCATAGTGCTTTAAAATTTTTTATTAATTTTCAACACTGCTATGGAAATTCCAAAATGGGAAGCAACTTTACATTACAAATGGCAGCATGATGATTATTACCCCATTTTTATTTTTTAGAGGTAGAAACACTGTTTTGCTACTTCAATATTGATAATAATACACTGAAATTATATTCCCTTCACACGTAAATTAAAGGAACAAAAAAGTTTTTCTATATGGATATTGGATAGTGTAGAGAAATTATGATAAAATTCTGATGTGATTCTCAACTTTTCATAAATTCATGCAAAATTTTTAGAACATGCATAACCAATATAATTAGAGCATAGTTTTCAGTAATGTCCTAACTCTAAAACAATACAAAAAGACATAAAAAACGAACTGAATTAACTTCTCTGATATAACTAATTAGTATTAATATTTAGCAGAATAATAATTGTATTCAAATAGATGAAATAATTCCTGTGAAGAAAGTAAGTCAGTATGAACAGTTTTTCGTTTGATTTTGCAACTGCTATTGCCACCCTAAGTTTGTATCGAGGGATACAATAAGCAATCTGTGAAACTCAATAAAAAGTAAAAATACCTATGAAAATTAGAGGAACTTCAGATTTCTTCCTTGATGAATTTAAGTAACTTCAATAACTGTGGTGAAATGACTTTTTCTTCACAAATAAATGGAAGCGGGTCAGAAAATATGTGTTTCCACAAATGTATGCTAACTCTGAAAAATAAATAAATAATATAAAACAATGAATATTACACATTAAAAGTTGCAAAAGTATAGACATCTCAAATCTGAAATGCATATATGATAATTCTAATTTTTTTACCACAATTATTTTTATTTTTCCAATTGATAGCAATAGCAATCAAACTCGCCCAGAGATGTAAATTTTCTGAAAATTTTCAGTGTTGGGGGAAAAATAAATCTGTAAAAACTGCAAAACAACCCTTTCTTACAAATAAAAGTTTTCTTGTAAAAGTTTTTCTTAAGAAAGACTTATGCAAGGTAAAACACTGTTCTCCATTTACATGAATGTGCTACAAAATAATTCTAAAAATAAAATATAATAAAAATTTTTAACTTTCAACTTCAGAGTTTCCATGAGGTTTTTTTTTGCTTAATTCAACATTATTTTATGTAATACGATGTGAGATCCGTTATCTGTCAGCCTCGTATTCAGAATGCTCCATTCAGAAACCGTAATGCAAAAGGAAAACCAAAACTTAATTTGTTTTATTTAAAACGCAAAAACTAAAGATGTATTTTATGGCAAGCATGAGATGCAGCAGATGAAAATACACTTGTCATTGGTTGGTGGCCATCTGCGATATTTTTTGATGATGAGGATGAGTTTGAAGTTGAATACTTTAAAAGTAAAACAAGAAGGAAATTATCTACTGGACTAGGCTTAAGGACTTTCATGTTCAAAAGCTCAATTGCTGGTTGCCCTAAATGCTGTTGAAGATACTCCTGTAAGTCATCAGATGTCTGGCAGTGATATTTGTGACATAATGACAAATAATATGTCTAATGGAAGTGATGATGACCAGCAGAATGAGGTGGGGAAAAAAATGCAAATGAGTTATATTTTTCAACTGAACAACTGATTTGTGGAATGCAACAAATCATATCAGTATACAGAATACAGGAACAATTAGTGCAAGAAACACACTCTAAGAAACCTTTTTAGATGTTACATTTTTAAAAATTTGAACTGTATAATTCAGAATGTTTTTTATTTTGTGTAAATATGCTATTAAATTAACAAATTTGTAATAATGTATTTAGAGGAGAGTGGTAATGAATGGGCCAATTTTTGGTTTGTAATTTTTTCTAATAATTATTTTTTTGGCTCAGAATTGGCTCTTTAGTTACTTTACTTATTTGGTTATATAAAAAGTCATAAAATTTGGATTAGAAAATGTCTATAATGAATGATAATAGAAAATAAAAATATAGAAATTTGGCCCATTCATCCCCACCCATGGGGCTGAATGGGACACTAATAGTCCAGGCAATAGAGACGGTAGAGGGGCTCTACCTAGCAAAATTCATGGTAGTTCTGGAAAAAGGCTTACTATACGTTTTTTGGGTCGCTGAATCCAAATTTTTAACTTCCCACCTAAATTTCCCCCGGCAACCCTCCAAAATTTAGGTAAAAAGCCCCCAAAAAAGGTTTTTATTAAAAAAATCAATTTTTTTATTGTTTTAGAGAAAAAGTATCTGGAAATTCAGAAAGTAGAGAAATTTTGCAACAAATTAGATACATGACATTATGACTTAGGATGAAGGGGAAGGAGGGATCTGCCTCGGAACATGCGTGCAGTGCTGCATGAACTAAGTTGTGCAATTCCACTTAACCACTCACACGTTTACATTTGCCCTCCCATCTCCCCTCCGAACTTTCTCTACAAGGTTTACTTTAAGTTTTTTGGGTTGCTGAATCTGAATTTTTAACTTCCCCCCAAAATTTCCCTCCCGAACCCCCCCCCCCCCCAAATAGTTGTTTTTAACTTAAATTTCTTATTGTTTTAGGGGAAAAGCATTACAAAATTCAGAAACTAGATCAAATTTCCAACAAATAATATACATGACATTATGACGTATGATGAACGGGGAGGGAGAGGGCTGCCTTGGAACATACACTGCAGCGCTACGTGCACTAATTTATGAAGTCCAAGTAATAGGGGATTTTACCTGGCAAAATTAATACTAGTTTTGGATTTCAACTCACTTTATGTTTTTTGGGTCGCTGAATCCGAATTTGTAACTTCCCACAAAAATTTCACACAGCAACCCCCCGAAAAAATTGATTTTTTGAAAAAATTTGGTTTTTGAGAAAAGCGTGCAGGAAATTTTCCGAGGCAGCCCCCTCTCTCCCCGTTTATCCTACATCATAATGTCATATATCCTATTTGTTGCAAACTTTGTCTAGTTTCTGAATTTTGTAATGCTTTTCCCCTAAAACAATAAGAAATTTAAGTTAATAACAACTATTTTGGGGGGATTTTCTGGGGGGAAAATTTTGGGGGTAAGTTATAAATTCGGACTCAGCGACCCAAAAAACTTAAACTAAGCCTTATAAGGAAAGTTCAGAGCGGAGATGGAAGGGCGAATGTAAACGTGTGAGTGGTTAAGTGGAATTGCGCAACTTAGTCCATGCAGCACCGCGCACATGTTCCGAGGCAGATCCCCCCTTCCCCTTTATCCTAAGTCATTATGTCATATATCTAAATTGTTGCAAATTTTGTCTACTTTCTGAATTTCTAGATATTTTTTCTCTAAAACAATAAAAAAATTGATTTTTTTAATAAAAACCTTTTTGGGGGCTTTTTACTAAAATTTGGGGGGGGGGGTTGCCGGGGGAAATTTTGGTGGGAAGTTGCAAATTCGGATTCAGCGACCCAAAAAACACAAAGTAAGCCAATTTCCAGAACTACCATTAATTTTGCTAGGTAAAATTCCCTATTGCCTGGACTATAAATGAATTCAATGGAAAAATGTGGAATTAATCTTTTATTCACCAAATACTGACAAAATGAATGGTACTTGACGTGATATGATCAAAGCATACTGAAATAGTAAGTAATACACAATGATTAACAAAATTTATGAACATCAAAAGTGATATTATTAGATCACATAACTGTAGCAGAAAAAAAAAAACAAAATAATGAGATTATAAGAAAGGAAGAACATAAAATAATAGATAATACACATTATAATTTAACGAAATTTATATTTTTCAGAATTAATATTAAACGACAGGGTTGAAACTGCCTATTAATTGACTATTTAGTGAAAATTTCTGGTATTATTTATTCTACCCATCAGATTCAGGATATAAACAATTATTCTAGT
Source organism: Maratus speciosus (assembly GCA_963932465.1). Taxonomy (NCBI): domain Eukaryota; kingdom Metazoa; phylum Arthropoda; class Arachnida; order Araneae; family Salticidae; genus Maratus; species Maratus speciosus. The sequence continues at coordinate 59,676 of CAWVRF010000017.1, read as the reverse complement.
TTTTTATCAAATGGAAAAATACTGGTAGGTGTGGTCAACAACAGGACAGTTCACCTTAATCATTTATTCAATTTAACTTATGTTACTAATAAATAACTGATATTTCTTAGAGTGAAAATGTGCAAATTATTTTTTATCCATTACTATAAACCTCATTCTAACTAGACAGTAATTTCATCTAAATCCATTACAGTCAGTTATGTTTCATATTAAAGAGAAAATCAGAAAAAAAAACATATTTTCAGATTCAGGGCAAAGGTGGCCCATTCATGACCATGATATAGTGGCCCATTCAGACCCACCTATACTTCTGAAATATATTCAGGTTTTTTTAATACATTAAATTCAAATAACATCTAAATACATCCTAAAATTAGTTTACAGATATGTAAAGACTTGCTAATACACATATCTGCATTGAAATAATAGATATATTTAGCTTATTTATTTTACTGAAAAAGGAAAAAAATTACTTTTCAATCTGATTCTTGCAATCCTACTCTAGAAGGAAAATGGCTTCTAACAAACAATGGAAAATTTGATAAGTTTGGTAGAACAAATAGCTTCATCTATTTGTGGCATCTAAAATAATTTTATTTTCATATTTTGTTAATGGCCCATTCATTACCACTCTCCCCTACATATATTATTCATATTTTATACATTTCATGCCATTATTTCGTACTATTCTTAATACTCAGTAAAGTATTTTGAATTACAAAAAAACCCCTTATGCAGAATATCTCAGTTCCCAAGCAGTCTGGATAACAGATCCTATACTGTAGTGTCATTGTTTGTACAGTGTGTTTTCCTAGCATAAGTACAATTTTTTTATGTGTAAGAAAACACTAGAAAAAAAAAAAAAAAATCAGTGCAACCACAGCACTTACCAGCAACCAATCTAAATGAAGATATTGAAATTTCAGATTCTTGAAGTACTTTCTCGAGTGAGAGTATCTTTTTATATAAATATTGATAAATTTTACAGAAGCACTTCATTATGCGATCAATTATTTTAAAAATAACAGAATACAATCAAAATCAGTCTATGAGCAACACAATGTTTTAAAATGAAACGTTAGAAAAAAAAATCAAACCACTTTACTGTTTTTTATTTGAAATTCTAATAATATTCACTAAACTAACAAATAAACAGTAAAAGAATGAAATTATCTGCAATAAATAAAACATTTTAATAATGTTCTAAATGACTAAATATCAGCAAAAATGAAAGTTGCAACAGATGAAATTTGGTTCAGTCGTATTATCAAGTCGCAAATTGTAGAATTTTTAGTAGAAGATTAACCAAAGAAACTATCTTAGCCTTAACTTATTTTAGCAAAGAGGGTGAGATCAATAAATTGACGCTTTAAAAGTTACCTCATAATACAAACTGGGCAAGACACAAGACGCCAATGCAAGAATGAATCGTAGATTTTATCATCATGATTCAATAAAAAAGATTCATTCATTTGAAAAGGATTTGTTTCGAGAAGGGGGAATTGCGTGAAAGCATTTATATTAACATTTATTAATTAAACTGCTGCAATGGCAATATGACTAGTACTTTTTTTTTAATCACTTGTTGCAATACTGGCTATCAGACAGCCATTCAAAGAAATGTGAAACAGAAACCAAAGAATCTAAGCTAAATTTTCGTGAGTTACTCCGCGAGGTCCTATTTAAGTGCTACATTCGCGAATTTTCAATAATAATTTCTGTTCCTCTTCAAAAAAAAAAAAAAAAAAAAAAATTGTTCTGTTAGTTGGAAATTTTCTGTTGCAGCAAATTTATTGGTTGTTTCATTATTTACGAATGAAATTACGAATGAATATTTACTTCTATCGTGAGTCATTCATAGTATTGGCGTCTCTTTACTTTTGGGATAACTTGACGAAATGAGTCTACTCTGACTGTAACAATAGCTAATTATTTAAATCAGTTTACTCACTCATACTCTTTACTAAAATAAATTAATGGTAAGATATGTTTCTTTGGTTATTCTTCTACTTAAAATTATATAGCTTGCGATTTGATCGTATCATGGCACAACATTTTATGTGTCCAACTTTCATTTTTGCTGTCATATATAGACATTTAAAATATTCGACACGCAGGTAAACTAAATATTAGGCAAGCCGAATAGTAACTATCATCCCCAATGCTGTAATATTTTAGAATTTAAAGGTGTTAAAAAGTTACATTTTGCATAATATTTAAAACAGATGCTTTCCTTTTGATAAACAAGAATTTTTTTTACAACTATTAACAACGAATGTTCTTTACACTATAAAAACTATGCTTTGAATTATTATTTAAGAAAACCTTTTTAGTTAATAAAATTGTAAATTTCATGGTTGTGAACATAATTTTCTTATATTCTAAAACAAATATTTTAAAATCAAAGAGAAATTTTCAAGGATTTGGAAGAAAAATTTAACCATCATATATACTGTTTATTTGTCAGAAAAGCACTAAAGTAAAAAATATATGAATAATACAATTTATTCAAATGATAGTAACTTGTATTAACTGTGTATTATCAGCGTCAGATCAAGTACAATTGTGCCAAGCATGTCTCCAATTATAATCATTACATTAACTCTTAGTTTTTGACAACTATTTAGTGTTTCATAGCTAATAACAGCTGCAATGTAATGATAATAATGTGTAATATAGTTTACTTATTTATCATAGTTTATGGTGTTTTTTTTTTAATAGTTCATTTTTATTTTTTATAGTATTTCGTTATTTATTTATTATGCTCATTTATTATATTTTATTTATTTTTTATTATTTACCATTTTTAACAATTTTATGTATATTAATGTTAAATTACTGTTTTGAATGTGATTGGCAATAAAAAATAAGATTGGTAACCATTTCTGGCAATCCAGCTCCTGGCATGGAATACTTAAGTACCAAATAACGCTTTTGTTACTTTTGATAAATAAGGCATTTTTACAAATAAACTTTACACTTAAAAATTCTATGCTGTTTGTTATTTTAAGAAGGGATCCAGTAGCAGAAAATTCTCCAAGTGTCAGTGACAGATATTTCAGAGCAAGTAATAATCTGCGGGTAAAATATTTTTACAATCGAAGCATTAATTAATCAAACAATCACTTACCTGTAGCATTTTTATGCATTTTATAAATTTTTATTACTAATATCATATTAATATAATATTAAGTTTTTGTATTCAGTAATAAAGAACTAAACATAATATAAAGCAGAATAAAGGTATGAAGAAAAAGAATCTGCAAAAGAGAAAAGTAAATCTGTGACGCCCTTCTCCCATCTCGAACTTTCTGCTACCGGGAGAAGGGAATAGCTTAAAAACTTTTTTTACTTTGTCAAATTATAAATTTCATGATTTCTTCTGTGGGTTAAAACAAATTAATTAAATTTGGTTATACAGTAAAAGAAATATTTTAAAATCAAAGAGAAATTTTGAATGAATTGGAAAATCAATTGATAGCCTTGTACTGCTTATTTGTAAAGCAGGGACTAGAGTAAAAATATAATGCTTTTTTTGTTTCAATGGTGGCATCTCAGCAAGAATAATGTTACTCTTCTTTTTAGGTGCGTTCATAATTATATAAATACATAGCACCTATAGTCATCGTTCGGTCCATCTGCATATAACAGAGCAAAAACTTCCCAACCAAATGGTCTGAAATTTTAAATATATAATTGTTGCAAAATTTTGTCAAGTCATTTCAAATTTTATGAAAATCAGATGCATAGTTTAGTTACAGGGACAGTCAAAAGTTTTCCGTTATATTACGGCCAATGGGAAAAAATTATTGCAATTGCATTTTAGTGATATTGCAACCTTCCGAATGGTCTGAATTTTTAAATATATAATTGTTGAAAATTTTGTCATTTCCAATTTTATGAAAATCGGATGTATAGTTTAATTACAGAGACAGACAAAAGTTTTCTGTTACATTATGGCCAATGGGAAAAAATTATTTCAAGTGCATTTTTATGATGTTACAGCCTTTTGAACAGAATGAAATTGATAATTGATGTGCACTTATGAAGTGCACTAATATATACATTCAGTACAGTGGCGTAGCCAGGATTTCGTTTCAGGCAGGGGGGGGGGGGGTCCAGAATTTTTCCTTCAGGTTATATATATAGTAAAACCTGTCAAGATGAAATTGTAAATATTGCTGAAATTTTCCGTTTTACACAGGTTTTCATGTAATCAGGTGTATTTGTATAGTATTCTTTTCCATAGCACTATGGGACATTTCTGTTTAAGAGAGAATTCCGTTATAGACAGGTTCCATTTTTACAAGTTTTATGTACTTATATAAATATACTTTTTTATGTCATATGAATAGAATAAAATTTGTCAAAATAGTAATTATCTATAACAGAATCCTGTCTTTAACGGAAGTGTTACATGGTCTTAATATGAATTGCGATACAATTAAATTTGCTGAAAACCTGTCTGAAAGGGGATTTTTATCGTTGTTTAGTGAAACATAGTGAAGCCTGTGAAAGCGGAATCTTTCTATAATGGAATCCTGTCTCAAACGGAAGAGTTTCAGAATCTCTGCGAAATGAACAATAGATCTTATTGAGGTAGTGTATCATAGGAGACACTTCTTTCTATGGAAGCCTGTCTAAAATGGAGCTTTTTACCAGTCCCTAGCAATCTTGCCTTGAATGTGTATGTATAATAAAAGTATTTCGGGTAACTTTAAGAATTTAAGTGTATCCTTATTTAATTTCTTAATTAAAAAAAACATGGATAAAAAATGTAAAGCCAATCTCTATAACTGCAACTAATAATACATTGAAGTTACATTAATATTTACCAATGAAAAAGATTCACTATGATGCAAAAAGCTGAGCGCGTACTGAAGAGTTAAATTTAATTAACCCATTCGCTGTCATCCACAAGTATGCTCGTGGGTTTAATTTATTAATTACTTTGTCACCACTATTTTAGAATTAAAAAAATTACCTCATTTATTGGCAGAAATTTCGCTGTATTAGTAAAGCGAAATTTACCTTTCTGAATTTGTGGTAGCAAACGACTTTTAACAAAAAAGTTGAAAATTCTTACTTTATAGTTTTGGCAGCGAATAGGTTAAATCAAGTTTCATATTACATAACATTTGCCTACAATAAAGTTAGGATCAAGTGCTTAAGTTTAAAAATACAATTTCCATGTTTAATTTCTTGCCATTGAATTAAGAACTTGTGCTGTAATAGATACTGAATAATGATTTCACATAAGTGTCAATTGCATGAGCCGTTCATGCAATCTGCCACACTCCCCATGGGAGTTTTTGAGATAACTCAGATAGCATGAACATTAGCAGCAAGTTTGTTTTTTTTCTGATATTATCTTGCCGTGACAAATTTGAATTGACAAATTTGCGGCAAATCTCCCGCAAGGTATACCATCACCCACTTGCATGAGTTAGTTTGTTGTGAAACTGATGCAAGACTGTCTTTAATTCATGAAAATGATGAAAGCAAAAAATCTATCTGTTGAGATAATAGACAATCAGCACATATGCAGAAATTTTATTCGGTAGGCACTGCTTTTTCTAAATGCTATACTTTTTAAATACCAAAAAATGCTCGAAATGAAAAGTACAAATATTATCTAAATTTGTTTATGGTGCTAAAACCGATGCATGCACATTCTGACGACGCTTTCACATAGACTTGATCAGGTCTATGGACCCCTTCGAAGGGGTTAAACTTATAGTGTGACATGGAAAGACTACTACTTTAAAGTAAGTTTGCAGTATTTTTGATTACTTGTTTGTAGTTAGTTTTGCAATAAATTTGATACAGTATGAATTTAACTTGCACAACAAGTTAGCTGCAGGTTCAAAGTGTGGTGACTTCGACGTTTGTGTTATCTTGCTTTCAAAGCAAGACTGTTGTAAATTTTCTGCAAATTAAAAGTGCTATGTGGGAAGGTTTTAACTTTAAAAAAAAAGATCTTGCATCTTCAGCTACAGAAACAAGTAATGTAAGAAGCAAACACATCAAATATAGTTCATGCTGAAAAAAGCAATTTTGTTACAATTGTCTTATTCAGCCATAATTCTTTTGGGTTTCCACGTTTCATGTCTCGCCACTTTTGATACCATATTGGATCTAATAGTTGCTTCTGATATCTGGTCGTCTTTAAGGAAGTTCAATTTTTGCAATAAGTTTATTTGTGATGGATTAGCACTTTTTTGGAAGTATTAGAATGTGTAAAAAATGGTTCATGGTGGTTTCTGCTTTTGTACTTCCCAGCCAATTTATTTTAGATAGTTCGAAACAGTTTTAGAACATTCTCCAAGCTCAGCAGTAAGCTTCGGACGGGTCAGATTTATGCAGCTCTGCAAGGGACACTTAGGAGTTCCGAGGAAGGGGGTAGCGCCCTGCCCTTCTAATTAAAAATCATAAAATTCCGAATCTTCCAATCGCTCCTTTAAGCAACTTGACAGGAGGATCAAGAACATCATCTCTGTATATTTCAGCATTCACAGTTGCACTGGTAAAAATGTGTCGGTTACTGTGGCCATTCAAAATGATGTCCGTCCATGCCATGATTCCACGACCTTTGTATCAATGCCTTTTACAGATGTTTCCAGCCTTATTGCGTGTGATTTTCTCCCTTTATATGGTAACACATCTGCAGTAACTCTCTCACCAAAATCAGGATTCATCGGTAAAGAGAACTCGGCTCCAGTCCGTGGTACTCCAATGACCATGATCTCTGCACCACTTTAACCGGGTGCATTTCGCTACCAGAGCTTGTGGAACACAAATCATGGGTTTCCTTGCATGCAGCCTGTCACTCATAGTAAACCAGGATAGCTGAGTTCTTGTTTCTGCAGCAAACTTCTTGCAATCTGAACTGATGTCAATTGCCTATTTCTTTTAGCAATCGTTGGCAAATTATTGTCCTGAGAGCCTATTGTGGTGCATTTTCTACCTTGACCTGGTTGTTTGTTAACATTATACATGTGTCTTTAAATCATTTCCCGATTCTTGACATGACGCTTTTGGTTATTTTTAAGTCTTTACAGACGCCTAAGAGTGTCTGTCCTGCTTCCATTCTCCCTATTGCACGCAATTTATTATAATCGGTCTAATGTCTTCTGAACAACATATTCCACCTACTAGAAGTGAAAGTTTTACCTAATTACACATACAATCCTTAAAATTAGACTTCAAATTACCTATGTGCGCTACTTTTCACACGTGAACCGAAAGAACGGGCTGGGGCTGAAAAATTTGTATATATTTCTGTAGCGAATGTTAATCACATTGGATTATGTGATAACGTTGACATTGAGTTTCCTTTCTGGAAGTTTCTTAATAGAATTAACATAAAGCACCTTTTTATGGTTGTTCCATTGATTTTTTTCGCCAGTGTATTTTGAAAGTGGTAACAAATAACCAGTCCAAAAATAAAGTTACTTTTATCAATTGCAGGCAGCAGGTTTAAAGTAATTGTTAATATTGTCCGTTATAAAGTGAACAAAGATAAGGGTCACGAAACTCAACCAGTGTACCATTATTGCGTTCGTGTAAACTCGTTCTTTCCCATAACTGTCGACAACAGAAACCCATCCAAGTCCAAGGTAAAGAAGTTTTACGTTTAATCTAGTTACAGTAAATTTTTGTAAATGGAATAGCAGGTATACTTGCATAGTTATCCTTCCGTCTCGGGACATTAAAATGTTTTTGTTTATGAGAGGATTCCGTGTTTTCAGAAAACCTGCCAAGAAGGATTCATAATTGGAACAAGTTTCATTTTGGATAGGTTTCAAACGTTAGCAGGCACAAATATATAGTGTTGTTTTCGTCGAACCTTGAATTGTTTTCCTTTGATATAGATCATCTTCACAGATTTTCCTGTAATAGATTTATGCTCTTCAGAGGTTGTGTTATAGCAGCGGTTTCCAACCTGGGGTAGTATACCCCTGGGGGTACGTTTTATTTAAAAACTTCTTGGTATTTTCGCTTTCGGTCTGCATTTCACACGGCCATCACCAGAGAATATTTTTATAATTAATCTGATTCTCTTGATTCTCTTAACTGATTTTTATAATTATCTGAAATTTTAAATAAAATGTATATTTTTAACATGTTTTATTATTTTTGTCGCCTTTTAAATAAAGTGGTGAGGTTTTTAAAAATTCATATTGTGTATTTTGTGATTAAATCAAGGTGAAATATTGCATTTCGTCTTATGATTTTATTTAGTAACTATCTGTTTTATATTTCCATTCATATAAAGTTATTTCGTATATAATAGTAATATTTTATTGACTTCTACTTTGAATCAGTAAAGTATGTAAATTATAAATTTATAATCCTATCTATATGCCACTGCAAACAAATAAAAAAGGATAAAAAAAAAACTGTTAAAATAAAAAGATTTTTTTAGACATTGATAACAATATCATTAGTACAGAATGGGGGTTTAGGAATGATAATGTATGATATCATAAGTGGTCCAAAATTCCCATAAAATTGATAATATTATGTATGTAAAGCCCTAATATATCCTGATGAGGAAAAAAATCTCTCCCAAATGAGACTCGAAACCTTTTTTTCATAACCATTGCAGCAGCTGAAGTGAGCTGTTAAGTAATAATATTCACTGGCAAAGAGGGGGGGGGGGGTTGTTCTCCAGGAATTCTTCATTAATTGTATGGTTTCAAAGAATGACATTGTCCATCATCATCTTGTCCCATGAATCTTTATTTCCATTGATTGGAGATGTTGCATCTGTTTTTGTTGTTAATTTTTATCAGATGTATCATGTGACTGCAGGTGCTTGCAGAACAGGAAAAATCTGAGCTCCCTTCCTTCAGATACTGACCTGAATTGGCAGTTACCCGATCATGGATGATGCCACTGGGAAAATTTTTAAAACTTGTATCAATATATTTAAAACATCAACCAATGGGTTCGGGCAAGACATGATGTTTAACATGTCAGACGACTGCAGTGGCTTCCACATCGGTACACTCTTAAAAATATTATTACCAGTGATTTTACATCTTAACACTGGTCTCACCCCCATTTTTTGTCTCCATTTCTACTGTAACCTGATTTAAGGTATACTGCATGTGTACATATGTATGTGAAAACAAAACAAAAAGTTGCTATCCAACGCACACTTTATTCTGAGATTTTAAACAAAGATCTAAAAATTAAAATCAGAAAAATATAAATGACCCTCAACGTTTCGATTTGTCTTTAAAACCATCTTCAGGATTAAATTTTTTTAAATATAAAATAGCTAAAATTATTTACATGTTCCATTTTCGAAGTTATATTCAAACTCAAAGGGGTCAAGAAGTAACAGAAATTTCACAAAAACATTTAAAATAAACTATGTAGTGCCATCTCTTATCAAATAATAAATTAAAACAACGTTATTGGCAATATTATGCAAAAGTCCTTTCAAAATACCGATCCAAATATCTGATATTGAAAATGAAATCTTGTCTTTACAGATTTCTTAACTTCTTAAACAAATCTCTAAAATTTCCTGAATAATTACTTTAAATGGATGGTTTTGTTTCGAAAGAATCTTGGCATTTTCAAAGTCAATAAACTAAATACTTCCTTTAAGGAAAGTTCTTCATGATGCAATTGAGAGTTTATTGTATCACTCTTATGTTCTTTCAACCTTTCAAAGGGCAAGTCTTTGTCATCTTAACATTAGATGCATCTGTACTGTCAGTAAGTTCAAAGGGTTTGGGACTGTACATATGTAACGTTATCAACTTTTTGGCAATTTTTGACCCCCTTCCCCCATACAATATCATTTCTCGAACCACCTTTCCCCAAATGAAGTGTCTATTTTTATTTATTTTTTACTTTGTTTTTCTTTTTATATGTTTGCAATAATATACAGATTATACATTTAGTATTAGCATACTTTACTCATTTAAGTGAAGAGAAAAGTTATCCCTGTTATATATAATATAACTTTATATCAAATAAAACTATGGAATAATTACTACTTAAAAGTATTTATTAATAGCTTTTTGTTACACAATTGGTTCAACCAGTGGCGCTTGTCTATCGGCTTACGATGATGAGCACGTGAACCCCCAAAGGAAATTGGAGAAATAATTTAACAAATTAAATAAATTCATTATAAAAAAATGTTAATATTTTGTCAATCTCCAATACGAGTATCATTCCCTCGCTCTTTCTTTAGATACATCCATAACAAACCCTTACTAAAAAAAAATTGGAAAGTTTTCAACACCAAGCGCGCCTAGTCTCTTCTTGATAGCTCGTGCGAGCGGAGAAATGCTCTTCAAAATAAGCTTATGCAGACAGGAACGAGAGAGACAAAGGCCAGGGGGACGCCTCGGTTAGAGCCTTCCGTTCGCACACCCTCCAACGTGCGGTAGCATTGCATTTTTAGCAGTAATTTTCTTGTATGTTTTGATTTCTCTTGTGATTTGAATAAGTTGATATTTATTTTAATAATTCTTAATCTGTCTGTTTCTATTGTTCTTAGTTTTATTATTATATGTAAGAAGTAGTTACAAACAGTTAACATGGAAGTTAGAAAATTTAATATTTCGCAACTAAACATACTGCTTACACTTAATTTACAAAAATTGTACTTGAATAACATTCAAAGGTAAATTGTAAGCAATATTGTGATTATGAGTTCTTTTGTTAAAAATAAAGTCCAGTTTTCCATCTATGGATGCTTTTTTATTTCTTTTAGTTTCAAATTTTTAAACTTGGGAAAACAAAAATTCAGTGATGAATACAGGGGATGCCAAGGGGGAAATCCACCAGGAAAGTGGAAAATCTCCCCTTGAAAGCCCCCTCCCCACAAAATTCATATTGCCTTTCTCGGAACAGCAAAATTTCATCCAGAATAAAGCGACTCTGAATTCAGTATTGCGCAAATATATTTTAACTTTTGCATTATGTCCTTCCTACAAATTATATTTTGTATTTTTTATATTGTGATTGTGAACTCCTTTAAATATAATCCACAAGCCGCCACTGGATTCAACAGTAATTTGGTCTTCTTGCATTTGCCGCTTACACAGGGGTAAGCAGTACTTCTTATAAACAAAAAAGACGCACAATATTATTCCCCATTTTTTACCAGTAAACATAAGTATCATTTCAAACCTATTTTCTCTAACAACGAATTATGTATGTAGTAGAAGAATGGGAATGGAAAACAACGAATGGAATATTCCGTATTTTGAAATGAAATGTTTTTATAATCATTTAATAGTTTTAATAATAACTTTGTATTCACATAAAATAAATAACAGACAAAAAAATTTACAGATTAAAAATCAAATAATAATAGACTATACTGATGTAAAAAAAAAGGAAAAATTTGGTTGGATCAAAAATGGTAATGATATCAAAACAAAAATCCCCCCACCCTCTCCCTAGAGATATTGTACAATATCAAGTGCCAGACCCCCCTCCTTCCTAAAGTGATAACATTGTATATGTACAGCCCCTATCTCATAAACTATAGAGAAAAATGTAGGTAGAACAGTATCAATATTTCTATATATACACATATGTGTCTATATCGATACTCAAGTTAAATTATACCTAAGAATACATAATAATTTTAATTATTAAGATAATTTAATAGGTGAATTTTGTAATGTTTAAGGAATAAAAATTGTAAAATCAGATATTTTAATTCAGAGTTAAAATTTAGTGCCATTTTTTTAAAAAAAAATGTGTTGTTTATTATTTTTTCTTTCTGTTTTTAGAATCAATGATAGATGAAACTTTTTTATTGAAGTTCAATAAATGATTTCCTTTGATGAAAATAGCAACAGTTTCTTCATACTGATACTTTAAAGAAGCTTCTGTTATCATGTGAAACAAACCTTTGTCACTTAAGAAAATGTCATCGATTATTACAGAAGAAAATTCTTCCTCTGGTAAGCAGCACTTTGTTCCTCAAAATGGTGATAAAGAAATGCATCCCTTCACTGTTAAAGAAGAAAAACCTGTCATTTGTGAAGTATGTTCCAAAACATTTTCTAAGAATAGTGATCTCAGAAGCCATCTCTTGACTCACACTGGAGAGAAACCCTTTGTTTGTAAAATATGTTTCAAAGAATTTTCTCAGATTTATAATCTAAGAAGACATCTAAGAAACATTCATACAGGTGAAAAACCCTTTGTTTGTGACATATGTTCCAAAGGATATAATCAGAATAGTAATCTAAGAAGACATCTAAGAGATATTCACACAGGTGAAAAGCACTTTTTTTGTGAAAAATGTTCCAAAGGATTTTCTGATAAGAATACTCTAAAAAGCCATCTTTTGTTTCATACAGGTGAAAAACCTTTTGCTTGTGAAATTTGTTCCAAGGGATTTTCTAGGAATAGTGATCTAAGAAGACATCTCTTGACTCATACTGGAGAGAAACCCTATGTTTGTGAAATTTGTTCCAAGGGATTTTCTAGGAATAGTGATCTAAGAACACATCTCTTGATTCATACAGGTGAAAAACCCTTTGTTTGTGAAATATGTTCTAAAAAATTTTCTCAAAATAGTTCTCTAAGAAGCCATCTCTTGACTCATACAGGTAAAAAATCCTTTGTTTGTGAAATATGTTCCAAGGGGTTTTCTCAGAATACTAAACTAAGACAGCATCTTTTGGTACATACAGGTGAAAAATCCTTTGTTTGTGAAATATGTTCCGAGAGGTTTTCTAAGAATAGGGATCTAAGAAGCCATCTCTTGACTCATACTGGAGATAAACCTTACGTTTGTGAAATATGTTCCAAAGCATTTTCTCAAAATAGTAACCTGAGAACACATCTCATGATTCATACAGGTGAAAAACCCTTTGTTTGTGAAATATGTACCAAAGCATTTTCTCAAAATGGTAGTCTAAGAACACATCTCTTGACTCATACAGGTGAAAAACCCTTTGTTTGTGAAATATGTACCAAAGCATTTTCTCAAAATGGTAGTCTAAGAACACATCTCTTGACTCATACAGGTAAGAAATCCTTTGTTTGTGAAATATGTTCCAAGGGGTTTTCTCAGAATACTAAACTAAGACAACATCTTTTGGTACATAAATGTGAATAAGCTTTTATTTGTGAAATATGTTCCAATGGGTTTACTCAGAATACCAAACTAAGGAGTCACCTCGTCACTCATACCGGGAAGAAACCCTTTATTTGCAAAAGATTTTCTAGAAATTGTCATCTAAGAAAATGTCTCTTGACTCATACTGGTGAAAAATCTTTTGTTTGCGAAATATGTTTCAAAGGATTTTTCAGAACAGTGATCTAAGAAAGCATTTTTTATCTCATACGAAATAGAAACCACCTGAAAATCTCTTATACATTTTTTGTCAAAATTGAGTATGAACTTCAAATATGTTGTTGCATTTACTATTATCACATCTCTTATGTTTTAGCATTTAGTAATAAAATAAAAAAAAATTAAAATTCTTCCATAATTGTCACACTTATCGTTTTGATAATAAGCAAATAACTTTGGATCTATTCATTAGATTTCAGTAAACCTTTGTGTAAAGTCTTTTGGTAGTTACTTTTCATTTTTGTTATTTCACTATAAAGTAATTTCACCCTAAAATAAGAAATTAATCTCACCTGAATGGATAATTTTTACCTCACTATCTTATGTGATAGGAAAGGCTTCATTGAAGTAACACTTTTTAAAAAATATGAGAAATGTGCTAAAATATATTTTTGTGTAAAAAAAATCTTACGTGTTACATTTTCTTAAAAAAAATTCCAAGCATTTAAATGAAACATATCCAATTATCATGTATCCTTTGTGCCCATCATGAGCTAAGTATTTATCTAAAAATATTTAAATAATTAATTCGATATTTATTTGGCATGTTTACTCAATTCAAAAATAACAGTTCTATAGGCTAATTAGCCATGCACTTTGTTTCTAAGACCGTGTTTTTTTGCTTCTTGTTTGTGTCTTGCATTATTGAATTCAGAAATTTTTGCGACATGGCAATCTTGTCTTCTATCTTCATATAATATAATGCGACCAAATCTTGTACGTTTGTTAATTTTATCTGAAAAATGTCTCTGATGATCTTGACTCAATTTTTTATCCTACCATTTTGAGGTACGAGGAGACCACTGGGATAGGTCACATGGTTGAGAAAATTCGATGAGTGAGTCATTTTGGTGTCACTATGGGTCATTGTAGTTTAATGGGAATGAAGATTCAAACAGTTATTAAGTTGTTGAAGTGGTGGCAGCAAATGAAGTCGCAAAGTTGGCAACATTTTACCAGATTTGGCAGAAAAATAAGTTTTAAAGATTACCAGTACCAATTCGCGTGCTTGGCATCAAATGAAGCAATGTCACCAAATTTGCCACCGATATATAATTGTTAATCTGCCAAGAATGTATTGTTTTATCGAGTTGAATTCAAGGCTAATTTTGACTGAGCAACGTCCAGTTTTTCCTGCTGTTATGTTATAATATGAGCAAATGTTTGTGTGTGTGTATTCAAATTTTATCTAAAAAATGACTAATCATTTTGACTACATTTTGTATCCTACCGTTTTGGAGTATGAGAAAACCCAAATTTTCGAGAAAATTCGAAAATTTGGTTAGTAGTTCATTTAGGTGCCACTGCAGATCAATGGGAATGAAGGTTGGTATAATTATTAAGCTGTTGAACATTTTTTTGTAAAGCTCCTTCTTACAAAATTGTAATGAACAGTCGTAAGTATACTGTGATTAAAAAGTGGGGTGGGGTGGAAAATGATTGTTTGTTTTTATGCTTTTGTGAACTCAAAGTAGAATTTGCAGGAAGGAATTGTAACTTATTAACTTTTTATAACTTTTAATTCTATGGTTTATTTTTTTTGCCGGACAGCTGGGGGTTGATCTTTACATAGAGATTTTTTTACTTTTTCAATTTTGTTAAAAAGATTTTTTATGAGGACACTTTCTTTCTAAACCTAGTTTCGAATGTAAAAGTATCCTCATAAAAACAAGCTTCAAACAAAATCAAAAAAGTAAAAAACTGGTGAAGTGCGAGTATTACTTGCACACTGAGGATTCTATTACAATAAATATATGAATTACTAACTTGGCGTTGCATTACACAAATTTTCTTGTTTTCTAGGCTTTAAAAGCTGATGGTGCTTAGAGTACGCCACCCATGTTTTTATGTATCTCAAAAGAGTTTGTGTCTTTAAGGGTTGATATCTCAGCTAATGACCGAGAGTTTTTACATTTTTCTATCTTTACAAGAAGAAAGTATTGGATTCGTGAAAATTTTCAACGGGTTTAAACGTTTTAGGGGTCAGAGATACCATACCGAAAAATGTTTTTTTACAAAATGTCTGTTATTCTGTTTGTCTGTATGTAACACAAATTTTATGGGCGCTTTATCTCAAGAACTAATGCACGGAATTAAATAAAAATTTATAATCAGTCAGTCCCTGATAAAAATTAGTGCTGGTTAGTTTGGGTGTAAATCGCTCCACAGGTGGCACTGCTATGGAGCATTTTTCACGATTTCTGAAATAGCTCAATCTCCAGAACTAATACACGGATGTTCAGCAAACTTCAGATTCATCTCTAATTTCGAAACGTCTGTAATCCGAACGTTTATTCTTTTTTTCAATTAAAGATCATAGATGGCGCCATCACACATATATGAAGGAATTTCAGAAGAAGGTTAAGGGAAAAAAGACATTATCTTCAAAATTGGGTAATCTCTATAAAACAAAGAAATTAGCCTTTTTTTAGAGCATGCAGAGCCTGGACATGGATTCGTTAGCATACCTTGTAGGGGGCAAAGACCCTTAATTAAAAAAAGTATTATTACTCTCTTTATTTTTTACTTATATTTTGCTTAGTTTGTTACTTTTAAAAGGCCTCCTCAAATTGTAGTATAAAATAAATACAATGACATATTCAAGTACGTATATAACATAATCAACTTTTTGGTAATTTTGGATCTGCTGCCTCCTCCACAATATTACATGTTATCATTCCTCAACACCCCCACCCCCCTTCCCTTAATGATAACATTATCAATATCTAAAAATTCCTTTTATTTTTACAATTCTTTTCTTTTATACATTTATTATTCACATACTTTACTGATCCAGATGAAGAGAAATCAATAAAATATATGTATTATACATGATATAACTATAATACCAAATAAAATTTAAAGGAGATTGCTACTACAGTAAACTCTCTGTAAGGCAGGCGGAGTAGGTGTAAGACGGGTTTCTGTCTAACTCTGAAAGATTTTCAAGTCCCAGCGAATCCATAGACATAGAGTAAAATTTGTCTAAGGCGGAATATTGTCTACTACAGAAAATGTTCTCGGTCCCGATCGATTCTTCCATAGACAGAGTTACCCTATTTTAGATTATTTAATAATAGCTTTTTGTTACACAATACATTCAACAGTAATATTGTCTACTTGCAATAGTAATATTGTCCCTTGAAGGGGAAGAGAGAAAGCAAAATTTCTTATGAAAAAAACATGTAGACAATTTTTTTTTCTTTTCTCCATTAATAAACACAACAAGTATGTATCATTTCAAACCTACTTCGTACATAGTTTCTCTAGCAGTGGATTATATGTGCATAAGGCAGGACGATAGGAATGCCGAACATTGGGGTATTCCATATTTTGAAATGAAATGATTTTATAATCATTTAATACCTTTAATAATAACTTTGTATCTTCATAAAAATAGGCAGAAGACTAAAAAAAAACATATCTGTATGTAGAAAAAAGTTATGAAAATATAGAAATTTTGATTGAATGAAAAATTATAACGATATCAAAAGACAGACTCCCTCTCCCCATAGAGTATCTTACGATATCAAGTGCCACCTTCCTCCTCTCTAAAGTGATAACACACAGCTCCTTATTGATGTAGCATTTTTTGCATGGATAAATATAGTGATTAGAAGGCGAAATTTTCTTTTTGTTGTTGTTGTTGTTTAATGTTATTCCATCATGTTTTGTACAGGTAACCATTTAAAGATTTATTTTTGTTAAAGCAAAATGCTATAATAAAATGCAAAATAGTTGCAAAATTTAATTACAATTTAAGGAATTACACATAAACAAATATACCTTGTGCTCTAATTAATGCAACCCACCCAAATTTTATACGAGCACACATAATCATTGTAAGAGTGAACTTTTTTTACCCAAATTTTTCTATAAAATAAAACACTCAAGCCCTGCCTTTCAGGAAGAGCACTCTTTATACATGTCTTTTAATTGTTAACCCATTAGTGCCTGAATTTTTTTTTCAACTCAATATTGGGCTTAATTATAGTAAATGGTGTAAAATAAAAGTAAAAAATAATAAAAAAATTCGCTTTGAAAATTTTTTTTTTATTTAACGTATAAAAATATAAACGTCCCAATTTTGGGACGCTAGGCTCGAAAGGGTAGAGGTTTTCTCCGTTACTGTCTAAGCATTATATCTATGTTTTATGCCATTTAATATGTTTCAAAAAGGTTATATATCATTCGAGTTATTATTTGACTATAATTTTTTTTTATTATTACTATAAGAGGGGGGGGGAGCGAGGGCTGGGGTCGGCTCAAGAACAAGACCCCCTTCCTCCTCACCATTAGCTATTGGCATAGTAAAAATTTATATAGTAACAATTTACAATAATCAATAACTACAAATGGAGTATATATACGTGCATATACGCCGACCCATTAACTTTTGAACACAAATTCTGCAAAAAATCAAATACTCGCGTATGTCGACCCCCTAACTTTTTACTTCAATTTCGCACATAATCAAACCAAAGAGTTCACTTACTAATGCGAAAAATTAGTAAGTAAACAAAAACAAATCATTGAAATTTTTTTAATAATAAATTATTATTATTTGCATATTTTATATATTATTTTATTATTTATACACATAAAAAAGTAGACTTTTGCAGTATTCGAAGTTTTTTTCTTTTTTTTCCCTTCTTTTCGGCTTTTGTAATTGACTCGCGTATAAGTCTATCCCCCCCCCCCCAATTTACTTACAGAAAATTGTCAAAAATTCTTAGTTTTACACATGAGTATATATGGCACAGTAGAACTTCGATTATCCGACCCTCGTGTAACCGGAACTCTCTGTAAACAGATGTCGATATCCTGAATTTTTTTTTCAACGTATTTTTTCTTTTCTTACTTTCACATTCCTTGTGTATGCATGTGTTCCTTTCCAAACCACGGGTAGATATAAGCATTTTGGTTCCCCTTTCTTCGAATTCCATTGAAAATAGCATGAGCTCCCGCAAGATTCGATCCCCGGTATAATTATACTCTTGCCCCTCCCCCCTGTGTACACGTCCCTGTTCTAAACAGATAAAATTATTTTCATGCATAATTTAAATTTAGATATTTACTAAGCAGTTTAAGTAGTCCTAATAACAGTTCGATGACGATGTTACATATTAAACTAGATGATTATTGATAAATTCTCGATAATCCGGAAATTTCGATTATATGCTGTCGGTTCGGTCCCAATTATGTCGGATAATCGAGGTTCTACTGTATTTTAGTAACCTCAGGATGTCAAATACTAAACTGGTACAAAACATAACGGTATGATATAAATTTTCACCAAGCCAATAGCTAAGGGTGGGGAGGGGTGGGTGTCTTTCTTGAACGGAGCCCAACCACTACCCCCCCCCCCCTATAGTAATAACAAAGAATAGCCAAATAATAATCCGAATAATAATTTTATAGCCAAATAATAATCTAAATGGTATGTAACCATTTTGTAACAAAATAAATGGCATAAAACATAAATTTAATGCATAGCCAGTAATGGAGAAAACCCCCACCCATTCGTGCCTAGCGTCCCAAAATTGGGACGGTATATAAAGGTTCAAATTCGAACAAAAAAATAGAAATCTGAAAAATGCAAAAATACGTATTCTAAAATAATGTTTCGTCTTATAAATAATACCACTTATAAAATGATTGATAATAAAATAAAAGAAATATCTTACTTTTTCTTACGCGCCATTTTATTTCAGGAAATTCCAACTTTTCGCTACAACAAACATTTATTTCACCTTTTTATTCTTAAAAAAGTGCTGTCATTTATGGATAAATATTGAAAACAAATACTAAGGACATATTTTACAAAGTTTTGAAAGGATATCATAATTCCATTTGTAATGGGAATTTTTTTAAGAAAGCGTCCCAAAATTAGGACGCCAGGCACAAATGGGTTAAGCATAAGTTTTTCTGAATAAACTTTTTTGCCTTATGGAATCTTTGAAAATTTGCGATTAGATAAGACAAAAATTTCTTTTCAAATTTACTGGTCTTGAAATTTCATGTATGCTAAAAAGTATGTATACCTGCTGTTAAAATCGCTATTCAGTTCTAATTACTGAAACCTGTCAAAATTTCTTACGAGTGCATATAATCATTGATGAAACAACAACGAAATACTGGCGACAAATCACAATTGAATATAAAACAAAAGCACACACAGAAAAAGGTCACGAATGAATATTCAAAAATCAAGGTCACAAAGTTCATTCGCGACTTTGCTTCATTACAGACACATGTTCTGCATTGGCTGATGAAGGGCTGTTTAAATTTCCAGCCCGAAATACATCCTGTGTGCTTTTGTTTTATGGTGGTAATAAAAAGTTTTATTATTTAATATATAATCATTATAAGAGGGGACTTTGTTATTATTGAAGTTCCCTAACTTTTAGTATATAATTAATATAAGACCTGGCGAGCTAAAAATACTTATCTAATCAAAAACAACTCACTGTAAATTATCCCGCCAAGCCACAAACCTAAAACGTCAGTCATAAAAAGAAGTGCACATAAAAAGAAGCGATATAGAAGTGCATACTACGAGTGCCGTGTAAAAATCTATCACTACTCATAATGTTTCCAAAGGACTCGGAGTGAGGTACAGTATGTGAAAACTGCTTGGCGACCTGCAGGATTTATATTGTTTGTTCTTCCTGCACTTACATATGACTATTTGTTTAACAATTTTCTTCTTTAATTACTGATCCCATTAAGCTGTGAAAAGTTGAAGCTTTTGGTGTTTACATGCCCATTCATATTTAGCATCATGGAATCGATTTGTTGATTTTATTTACCATCATTTGAACAAGAAAGACCACTTTTACGCGGAGGATTTTCTCAGTAAAAATTTAATAAACATTTTGAGTTTGTGAAATAATAATAAAAAATAATGATCATATGAATATTATTAACAATGCACCTAATAATAGACGTTAACTAAACTAAGATATATTGAAGTAAAGCCTGCATTAAGGGAATTGCACATGACAGGGGAAAAATCTGTTCTAGTAAGGCTTTGTTACAATAGTATTATATAATATTCCATATGTCGGAAACATGACATTTTACGTTTAAGAAATAATTCTGTTATAAACAGGATTCATTTTACCAGTTTTCCCTTTAATTTTGAAACAGTGTATTATTAAACGTATTTATGTAATTAAACATTATGTTTAAAATATGGAAAAGTATAATTGTAAAAATCGATGATTACCACGATTACATACTATTTTCTGATTGCCTTACAATTTTTTCTGATTTATTACAGATCTTCCTCCTACAAATATTTATAAGACTTATATATTGAGAATTTAAAATTAATTTTTTTGACTTTCACAATTTTTCGAAATTGATGTAGGTACTGCATATATTAAATATACGCTTGCTGGTCGCCAAGCAGTTTTCACATACTGTACCTCACTCCGAGTCCTTTGGAAACATTCTGAGTAGTGATAGATTTTTACACGGCACTCGTAGTATGCACTTCTATATCGCTTCTTTTTATGTGATATCATTTCTTTTTATGACTGACGTTTTAGGTTTGTGGATTGGCGGGATCATTTACAGTGAGTTGTTTTTGATTAGATATCACTTCTTTTTGTAAGGTATTTCTTGCATTATACATATTCCATTTTAATTCAGAAAAGAAAAGATAAACGAAAGATGATAGAAGTAAAAAAATAATTTAATAGTGATGCTATAAACTTTTCAAAAGTGTAATATATCTAGTAAGACATAATGTTGGACTTTTTTCAAAATAATTCAGAACCATTTTATCGATCCTTACAAATCTCAGAAGAAATCATTTATTTTTTAGAAATGATAAAATCTGTCGAACTAATCGGGAATATTTTTTGCTGTTGTTCAATAAGCTATATGGGGATTCATTAATTAACTTAGCAAGGATTTTATCCTAATAACTTATAAAAACTGCCTTTACATTATCAAAATTCACATCATTTTACACAAAATATGTAAAGACTTAAAAACAGACTGAATAATGATCATTTGTTTTATCACCGGATATGCTTGAAGTAATTTTTAAATAAAATTAGTTTTTTTATTTCAGGAAATCCAACGTCCCTCCGAAAAGCGCGACAGAAACTCAGATTATCTGATTAAGCTTTTATTTTCTTTATTTTTAAATATTTTCATAAGCTCTAACACATGTTGGATTTTCTGAATTTTCAATGCATGTACTTTCTAAATTCCTAATTGTTTTTTACGTGACTAACAAGACATTCTAAGTCGTATGCTTTCCATGTATTTTCTCATGTATTTCGGATAATTCATCCGATAAATTACGTTCATTTCAATAAAAGTTCAGAATTCGATATTTCATCGTTATGAAATGACTTTCCCTAATTTCTGTCATATTTGTAAATTTTTAAGTAGCTCTATAATCTGATTAAAAATTAACTAAAAGCTATTGGCATATTGACAGCATTCTTTAATTACCAAGTCCAATATAAGAGTCGATTAGATTAATACATCCCCTTATTAAACTTTTTAAATGAAAAGTAAAACGAAAAGATTCAATAAAACCGCCAAAAATTTATTTGATATAAAAGGATTGTAAAAAAAAAAAAATGAACAAAAAAAATTGTGTAATAAAAACCCCGACTGACTGTATTACCTTTGTAAAATGGTTTAAATTGAATAAATTGCAAAGTTTGGAATGTTGAAAAAAATATTTGGGTATATGTGCGTTTTAATAAAAAAAGCAATACAAAAAAGAACATTTACCCGCTTATTTCAATATGATAGACACTAGACAGTATTCCTAAAGTTCTATCGAATTGTTTTCATGACTGTAAGTACTCTGTGATTCACTAAAGTGTTTATATTATCTTTCTGAGCACGTTCTGTGGTTCCTCCGTAGTTGGTGTTTACCTAGAATCTTTCCATAATCGAGGTCGTTTCTATAATCTAGTTTCTCCTCAGATATCAGCAGGACATTCCGCGATGATTATTGTGTGCAGTACCTTCGTCAAAAATCATTCCAAGATTTCGTGCAATATAAAATATCATTTAATTGTTATCTAAATTTTGTGTGCAAAAATACCCATGGTATTGGAATTTTAAAAGGGTGTGTGCTAAAATCTAGAAGAATCTTTAATAAAGTGGATAATAGAAACATCTTTAATAAAGTAGAAACATGGATTGTTGAGCTTTTAGATGAACAAATTGAATTCATATTCAACTTTCAAGTAACATGATAAAATTTTCTAGAGATTGAAATAGTACACATTCATTAAAATACATACCACTCAGTAAATATCCATTGGTTGTAATGTAATCAAGATAGTAGAAATTCATTAAAATACACCCGAAACAGTAAATATCCATCGTTGTAATGTAATCAAGATAGTAGAAAGTCATTAAAATACATGCCACTAAGTAAATATCCATCGGTTGTAATGCAATCAAGATCTTTTAAGTGACCATGTAAACGAACCGTAAATGCTTCAAAGCCGCCTTACAATAGAGAGCTTAACTGGGTCGAATGCAATAACATCTACCCTATTAAAATACGTTCACGTATTTGTCAATGTAACCTCAAAAACTAGGAAACCACAGGGCGCAGGGCTACGAAATTTGGCACGTGGGTTGCTTGTAAGCTCATGAACGATTGGGGCCAAAAATTAAAAAAAATTAAATCGAATTTTTTTTATGTTTTTGACGATTTTTTCCTTTTTTATGTTCAACACGTAATCGCGCGAGTTCTAACACGTTTTAAATGTTTACTGCAATGCTAGATATAAGGTCAGTGCGCATTAGGGTGGAGCGAAAAAAATTAATTTTTTAAAATAAAAAACGGGTAGGTGCCAAAAGTTGCCTTTATACTAGTACATCATCTGCGTGCAATATTACCGCTGAAAAAAAAAATGGCTTGAGTCTGCGCTTTTGGTCCAAATGTCGAAATTTTGGGTAAAATTTGACATTTTTTTAAAAAATTAAAAAAAATTCTATAGAGATGGTTATTATTTAAAAGTGCTATTTAAACCTTTATTATTAATGACTTAACATATTTAAACGATAAAAAAATATCTTCGTTCTGTATAAGTGGAACAAAACTGGCAACTTTTGGGGGGAAAAAAGCGTTGCCACTCTGTTGCGTCATACAACTAATTGTTATTTAGAATACAGCTCTTACGTAGTTGCTTTCAAATCTACCCAGGAGGTACCACGTGGAATTGTCTGCATTTTATGACACAACAGTGCATAGGCCAACCACCCTTCCATCTCAGCGCAATGTTTTATTTATGTATTGAATTGCGATTTTTCATCAAAAACTGGCATAAGTTTTCTATGTATCAACCTAGTCCATCTCTTTTTTATATCCACAGACGTTGGGTAATGCTGCTGTGACACACCTTCACATATATCCTCACGTATTCTACTGCTTGTGTATGATAAGGTAAGCAGAGTAATGCAGTTGAATAAATGGAATCTATTCAGCCCTCTAGTATCTTCACCAAAATTGCATCCAGTTACTGCATAGTAATTGGGAGGTCTGTTCCTACAACATTTTACAACATTTAGGTATTTCATCTTTAAGTATGCCATCCTTTACTCTAACTCTTGCACCTTTTATATGTTGATAAGCTTGTTCTTTAATGTGATGGCGATCGTCATCAAAGTTGCTATAAGAATTTGCTCTCGATGTGAAAAATTTATTCTTGGTGTCCTAAATAATTTTTTTAGTATTTGTTTTTTACCGTTTTCTGTCATGTTTAGTAGCCAAGTAATTTCCCATAAGCTTTTAGATCAATTTTTTGGATGTGGATTATATTTGATGTAAACCATCCTGCGGAATAAACTTGGATTACATACATTGTGAATGAAGCAGACTCTGATGGTCAACCAGTGCTTGTATAAAAGCGAATAATTTTATGCGCCTTTGTGAGCCATCTGGCATTGGAGAAGTTTCTTGGGTTCCTATTCGCTAGTTCTTCTGAGCCATATCTTGATGAAATAACTTTGCAAATCTCTAGCAGATATTTCTGGTATGTGCTTAATACCCTTTTCTCGATTTTAGGAAATAATGTTTGAAAATTACTCTCTATGGCTTCAAAAATTTAAATAAAAAGGGAATGGCACGTAGACAAAGATTTTCCTATTGGTTCAGTGAATCCCTGTGGGTTAGAATCTAATTTTTGCCAACGATCATGTCTAATAAATGATGCAGAGAAATTTCACTGGACTTGGAGGTGGCATATGATCAATTGTAATAGTTCGTTCTAAACATGTCCCTTACAGAATGGATGACAACGACTAACAGAATTATCCGCCTTCAAATGAGCACTCACTGCCCATCAGAGTCTGTACGTTCACTCAAAATGTTCTATGATATCCAAACTTGGCCCCAGGATAGTTTACAATCAAATATAATCCATAGCTAAAGAAGGGTTCTAAAAACTCATGGGAAATTACTCTGCTACTAAACAACTCACAAAACGGAATAAAACGACTACTAGAAAAAGGTTATTTAGGGCAATGGCTCCTTTGCGTTGAAAGATGAGAGTAAATGATGGCATATGCAAATCTGAAATATCGACAATCAACTTTGAAGCGCATAATTATATAAATCTAATTCGTTGGAAAAGTGTTGCGGTAACAGAGCCTCTAATCAATATGCATTTATAGGGTGCAATCTTGGTGAAGAAAATAGATGGCAGACTAGATTACATTAATATCATCCGCACTGCATTACACTGTTTGTCTTCTCTTACACAAACGGTAGAAAAATACGTAAAGGAGATCACAGCAGCAGCATCCAAAGTCTATGGATCCAAAGAACAGATGTACTACGTTGATACATAGAAAATCAGTCTTTGATAAAAAATCACAATGCAATGTATAAAATAAACATTGAGTTCAGATGGTAGGGTGGTCGAGCTATGCACTGTTGTGACATGAAATGCAGTCACCTCCACGTTGTACCTCCTGGGTAGTTTTGAAAGCAACTAGGTAAGAGCTGTACTCTAAACAACAATTACTTGTATGGCACAACAGACTGGCAACGCCTTTTTTATACCAAAAGTTGTCAGTTTTGTTCCAGTTATACAGAATTAAGATATCATTTTATCGTTTAAATATGTTAAGTCATTAATAACAAAGGTTTAAATAACACTTTTAAATAATAACCATCTCTGTAGAATTTTTTTAAATTTTTTGAAAAAATGTCAAATTTTACCCAAAATTTCGACATTTGGACCAAAAGCGCAGACTCAAGCCATTTTTTTTTCAGCGATAATATTGCACGCAGATGATGTACTAGTATAAAGGCAACTTTGGCACCTACCCGTTTTTTATTGTAAAAAATTAATTTTTTTCGCTCCACCCTAGTGCGCATAAATAAGATAACCCCTAAATGCGATAATGTTCTTTTATTTAAAATCTTAATGCAAGAATTATAAATAAATACTGTATAATGAGGCATCCGATCTTAATGAGCAGAACCCAAAACATTTTTCTGCATTTAAAACTTTTTTTTTTAAAGAAATCTTCAATCAAATAAACATCGTTCATTTTATTGCGCTCCGGTGTTTCGCAAATGCGACAAAATTCCCGAAATTGGCTCACGGGTTTTCTTTTTTAACTTTAAAGCTCAAATAACCTTATGAACTTCAAGAACCACTTTGCTGGTTTCGGTTACATGGCTAGTTAAACTTAAGCAAAGACGACCAGTTTTCGGATTACAAATTAAAATAGTCTACGCATTTTGGAGACTTTGTTTTCTGCATGTACTTAATAGCGACATACAGATTGCTGTAAATGCGTAGACACATTTAGGAGATTAACGAGGTAAGTTTATATGGTATTTTTCATATATTGTATTAAAATGATGTTTAAAGCAAATATTATGTATAACCCGTTCAGGACCGGCATCTTTTACACGAATTTTATTCGTTTGTACCAATTTCTTTTTAATTATTTGACTTAAATTTATAAATCACGAAAATTTCGTAAGGGGTCTTCCACAAATGATGTCACGCTTGAAGGGGGGAAGGGGTGTTCATGAAAATGTGACAGTTTGTGACAAGGGGGTAGGAGGGGGTAAGAAGAAATGTGACATCACACATTTTGGTTAAAATAAAAGCATTAAAATCCGCAGATTAAATTTTGAAGTTATTTTGAAATTAAAGTATTTTGTGTTTATAAAGTAAATTTAAAGCCAAATACATTAAATTCTATTTCAAATTTCAAAATACAACTGTTTTCAACTACTCTTTCATAATAATATTTTATTACTATTGTATATTAATTATGTTTTTGTTATAAACCTTAATCTTATTTCACACAAAATAAGTACATGAATCATTTTTATTGTTATGCTCACAAATGTCATTAAAACACATAGTTATGTTTAAAAATAAACTTTGAAATATGATCTATAACCTAGTGCTCTCTTTCTGAACTGTAAGTATATGTTTATGTAATATAGCGTGACATGTGACAATGGGGGGGGGGGGATGGTGAAGTGTGACACTTTGTGACAAAGGAGAGGAGGGGTGTCAAAAATATTGAAAAAAGGTGTGACATCATTTATGGACCGCCCCTAATTAAATAAAATCAATTTTACTTTTATTTTTTACTGGTATCAAACTCAAGCGTTTTAAGCCCTTTTCGAGGCTGCATATATGCACCTATGGTCCCGAACGGGTTAATTAAGCAGTGTTGAGTCAGCATAATCCTCCCTTAATTTTTTTTTTTTAACCAAGCACTTAAATATATATTTTAAGATGATCGAAATAGAAAGATAAGTTTATTTTAAAATTTTAATTTAAAAAAAAGTATAAGAAACGCGGTGTATGTTCCGTTAACATAATATAGACACATGATTTTGGAATTTGCAATAATTTTATATGATGGAAATTCTGGAAAAATCTTGTGTAAATTAAAAACTCTTAAATAATGTTTATTTTAATGTGGTTAAGTAAGTTAATTTTACCAACATTATACGATTTGGTAGCTTAAATCTGATTAAAACATGATGCCATTGAGTTATGCCCTGGTTTAGGAGTCCATAATTTTTGTCAGCCCTTTTTTATAAATCTGATATCTTAATTCTGTTTTCACTTTTTACTCATTACAATCGACATTTTCTAATTTTAAATTAGAAAACCATAAAAAAATAAATAAAACTAATTATCTAAATGAGTATTTGTTTCCATATACGTATCTTTAGGTACAGAAAATGTTCATTTTTTTTTAAAGTGCAAAAAAAAATGAAGAGGAATGTGTGTGGGGGGGTAAAGGGGGGGGGGGCGACAGAATGCCAGGCACATTGCTTCTCTTTGGCTTAATCAGACTTATTAGAAACATTGTACGATTTTATCTATTTATAAGGCTGATATATTTATCATGTGACATTTTAGAATAAATAAAGTTATATGTAATAAATATTCTGGTTAACAATATTATACATATCTTGAAAATATCCTTTTAACACATAAACGCCACACTAATGCGAATTCGGACCGACTGAAATGTCGGTGCTATTTAAAACGAGCTTTAATTAATTCGTATTTTTCATTAAAAAAATAAGACTTTTGATAAAATCCAATATCTCATTTCGTTTCTTATTAAATTTCGTATATGAATCACGTTGTTACATTTCATTAACACTAGATTGTGATCAAAATTATGGGGAGTTGAAGTTACGGAAACCCAAATTGTACTAGTGTAGAAATTATGGGTTAATATTCACGTGCGAATTCCGCGAATTTTAAACGAAGTTTTTCGCGACAATCATTTAATTGTAGTTATAGCCATAGCTCTGTGGGAAAGAGGGATGTGAATTATTTATATCAGGAGCAAAGCATTATATGCAACATTCAAATAACAACACGGAGCTTTTGCATATTAGCAGTGTAAAATTGGCAAACAGAACGGTGCTGCGCCGCCCACGATAAACAATTCAAACGTGATGGATCTGTTGCAAAGTATGAATATTGAAATGTGCTATGTTTAATTATAATTTATTTAAGATTATGCATCTGTGTTAATGTTTTTTGATTTAAATTAGTATTAAATAAAATTTATTTAGTAGATCAATAATAAGTTATTTATGTTTCAATTTTATGTATTTCAACTCTTTATTAACTCTTAACTGCTGTTAGCGATCTCGCAGACCACTACATTTTTCAATTTTCACAGTTAAACTTGTAATTTCCAGTTAAGCTATGAATACTGGTGAAATTTTCTTTCATTCTGAGCTCTAGAACTATTGCTAGACATTCTGAATATTTGAAGTTTAATTATAATAGTCCTGTACTAGTTTAGTACAGAAACAGTACTTGTGAGTTAATAGAGCTTTTCATTCATCTTTTAATTAAATGGTCTCGGAGAACACACGCAGTAGTTATGCGACAATTCCTGTCACAGCAGTTAATGGTTAAGTAATTCCAAAAAATAATTGCAATTAACCCTCAACTGCTGTTAGTGCTGCTTTTTTTAAAATTTTTACAGTTTAACTTGTAATTTCCAGTTTAACTATTAATACAGTAAAATTTTGCTTCATTTGGAGTCCAAGTACAATTGTTTGAAATGTTTGAAAAAGCAACATTTTTATTAGAAATATTACTCTACAAACAGTTTAATGCAATAACAGTATTTTATGATTAATTGCGACTTTTATTCATCTTTCAATCGAATGGTTTCGCAAACCTTTCTGAATTGTTATGTGGCAATTTTCTGCAACAGCAGTTAAGTGTTAAATGAACTTTTTCAGATGAATTCTCATGTATAAAATGCATTATTATATTTAGGACTATGGACATCTCATTCAGGTTTTAACTGCCGTAAATGCGACAAAAATTACCTAAATGCGACCGACAATCATATATTGTGGTGACTACAGATAATTATTAAATTTATACAAAATAAGTTTAGTTTTGAACTATAGCTACAGTATTCAGTAATTTGCTGCTTAATAAAATTTATATTTATATAATAAAATGCCAAATACAGTAAAACCTCCCTAAAGAGACCATGTTCTCTTCATGGAGGTCATGTTTAAATCTAGATTTTAACTGTTGAAAAAAGGTAACAACTAATGTTATTAAAATTTATTTTTCACAGTAGCAGGGCTCCCAAATTGTCCGCCAACTGAATACCAATAAATTTTAACAGAAAATTTTAGGGTACGTTTGAGCTAAAATTAACTTTCAAATGTGATTTCGGGGCTGTTTGTAAGAAAAATCTAAAAAGAAAATTTTTTCTAAAAAAATATTGGTATTCAATTGACGGACCATTTGGGAGCCCTGCATTAGGGAAAAATATGCAAATTTAAGTATAAGAACAAATGTTAATTAGATAAATTAACTACTGCAGAGTTTAAAAAATGAATACATTGGCTTTGATTTTACCGTTTTATATTTTATAACTTTTATTACCAAGTCCCTTCAAAGCTCAATAAATAAATGTTTTTTTTTTTTTTGGACGGGAACAAATAAGGACGATTTCATTCAATTATCTATTTCTTTGGGAGTTTCCCGACCGTCATTCTTAATTTGTCATCAGAGTTAAATTCATTGCCTAAAAAGGCACAAAGGTGTTTAAACACTTAAATGTTATTGGAATAAAAAAAATTCTAAACTTAGTTTAGAAGTTTGATGAATAATGCGCTCTCCGGAATTATTTTTCTAATAAAACCTTCTTCAAGCGACCAGGAAAAAACGGAATTTGTTTTATTTTCTTCAAAAAAATGCGTCGCACATGGAGGGAGTTTTAATGGGATGGTCTTTAAATGGAGGTAAAGTTGGTATTGAGCCTATGGGAATAAATTTCGTTCCATGAAAAAATGGTCGTTCAGGGAGGTGGTCCCTTAATGGAGGTGGTCGAACAGAGAGGTTTCACTGTATACCCTAAATGCGACAGAACTATGAGGAATCGCGTCTCATTTAGGCACAATGACCTTACATATTACGTACGCCACGCTGAGCTCACATGAAAATATAAGTAGTGATATTATTACGTACGCCACGCTGAAATATAGGAGTAAATTACTTTAAACCGGCATAAATCAAAAACTAATTAATATTTTTACATGAAACTTTCAAAGGTTTGAACTACTCATAAAAACAGTTCAAATGCCGTAAAGCGCGTAAAAATCCGATAATTACACATTGCTGTAGCCGATTTGGTCGGAACAAGAATTTAAAAAGTGCAAAAAACAGCACTTTTAAAATCGCATTTACTAAAAACCTATTCGCCGGATCCCTCTTTACTTTCGTTTTCTGAGTCACGTGGCACGCCCCATTCCATAGGAAAAAGAATTTTGTTTCTATCATAAATTGTTGTCGAGCTATAGATGTGTCAAAATCCCGTTTTGGTCAGTCCGGAAAATATAAACTAGACAGAGTACTAAAAAAATTTTACAAAATCGTTTGGCATTAATTGGCGGAAATTCCTTTCGTTTACGGTTCATTTCACTGTTGTTTCTTTTGCTTGGCGAGAAACTCTGTCGAGTTTCTATGATATTCAAAAACAAAATTCAGGATTGAAAGTTTCTAACATTAAACAAAACATGTTCTTAAAAAATATCCGATATGAAGAGCTGATATTAAAACCTCTGATGTCTGATCTGCAGATTTTCATATTAGAAACTTAATCAATATTCATACTGTACATTTTTTTCTTTTAACATATGAATTATCACAGTGAAGACAGAAAGCAATAGAGTTTGGAAAAGCTGATGAAACTTTAAAAAGTTATTTTACTTTTCATGAGGAAGGCATGTGCCTTTCATGCCCACCCAAATAAAAATTTTTGAAGAGGAAGGGTCCCATATCCTGTTCTTTTTTTTTTTTTTTTTTTTTTTTTTTGGCTATAAATGTTACAATGTGGCTGATTGCCTTTGGGGTTGCTTTTTTTAATACTGAAATGGACTTTATCTGTGTGTTTTTTTTTTTTGCATTTAACATATTTTTTTCGAAAAAATGTATAATTTATCATTTTTTTAAATGGTATTTTTCTGTAGATGTTAATATTATGTAAATAGATTTTTTGTATATTTTAATAAGTTTTAAGGTGAATATAACATCAATGTATATAATGTAATGTTATGTTTTAATATGACAACTATAATTAATCGATAAAAAATGAAATATATATAAAATTATAAATAAATATACATATATAAAGTATATGGTATTTATTTATAGGTGTATATATTATAAATTTGTATATGTATAACTCTACGTATAATATTCATAAAAATAACACATATTTATATAAATCTTTTTTTTTAAGCATATCACATATACTATACCATTTATTAAATAAATATATGTTTATAAATATTTAAGAACCATGTTTTTCCGCGATTTTTAAAAATTTGGTAATAAGCTAAAGCGGCCTTTTGGCGCCCTTTTAGATTCCTTCGCCAATCGCACCAACCAGAGCAGGATATGGAACTCTTCCCTGTTGAGTTAGAATGTAGATAACGAAACATTAAACAATGTTAACGTCTAAGTTTTTTCCCTTTAATTGTCTGAGCGAAGCAAAGGCTAATACACACCGCAGTATTACTTACCGGGCACATACACCTACGATGGATATTAAAGCCATGGCCAACTAAAATAAAAACCTTTCTCAAGCATAACTCAAAAAATATTTGTCGGATTTCTTTTCTGATCGCACCAGAAGGTACCTATGAGGGTAGCCTACTGAATGCACCTACTATGGAAAATAAGTTCCAAACCGTTTAAAAATTATATTAAAAAAAAACTGATAAAAAACACAATTTATCTGCAAAAAAATAATCTTAGTTTTTTTTTTTTTTTTTTTTTTTTTTTTTTTTTACTGCAGTTCTATTGAATTGAACTAGACTTAAACATGCTATGCTTTTGAAAGAGGAAATTAATAATTTAAAAGCTCTTTTAGTTTTGTAAAAACTCTTTAACCCTTTTAGTGCGGGAGTCGACATAAGGGTCCGAGTGCGGGAGTCGACTAATGTCGACATCTAGGAGTTGGATGCTGTAGACTAACGTAAGCGTCGACAAAAGTCACCTAAGCGTTCATGACGTGTATTGTGCTATCTGTAGTGCGTCATGGGCTTAGCAGTTATTGAGTTTAAATTATGCTGTCACAATTTCTATTTCTACTTTGGTAACACACTTTTTGTATCTGTAGTTTGGCAACACCTATTTTGTTGTTCTCTATTTGGATGCGTTCCTGGCGTGTGTCGCGTGCCATGTGCCATGTAATATTATTGTGCACTTTTTATACCCATTAAACTCAAGTAATTAACCGAGCAATGAGTAACTTTGATAGGTTATGGCCACCAATTCACGCTTCCAACCGCGTTTATTTTAAGTAAAGTGAATATGTTTCGCTATTTTTCTGGAGAATAACTTTTTATTTCGAATCACGCTGTACTAAACCTAACTGTCAGAATGACCGGCGTTGACGTATCTGCGATAAATAAGTTTAATGGACTAAATTACTCTCAGTGGATATTTCAAATCGTATGTGCTTTAAAAGCAAAATCAATATTTACAACTGCTAACGGTACTAAAGTCAAGCCAGATACCGATGAAGCAAAAACAGAAAAATGGGAGAGAGATGACGCAGTAACTATGTTCACGATATCTTCAGCGATGGAATTATCGCAAGTCACGCTTATTGAAAGCTGTTCTTCTTCAAAAGAAATGCTTGAAAAGTTAGATTCTATTTTCAAATTGAAATCCGATTTCAACAAAATGCTTTTATTAGATAAATTTCATCAGATTAAAATCGAAAGTAATGAAACGGTCGTTCAGTATATTTCAAAAATTGAAAATCTTGCGCATCAAATAAACGATCATGGCGAAATTATTAGCGATGCAACTATTATTACGAAAATATTGGGGTCACTACCTCCGAAATACAGAAATTTTAGACAAGCTTGGTTATCTGTTGATGATAGTAAACAGAATTTATTGAATTTAACCGCGAGACTTATTGATGAAGAAACCTCATTATCTCAATCTGAACAGAGCGAGTCTGTATTTTGTGCTTCTAATTGTCCAAAATTTGAACAAAAAAGATCTGCAAACTACCCAAAAAATGAAAATAAATTCAAAACAAACAACAGAAGCACAGATAAATCGAAAATAACCAGTTATTCTTGCGAAAAAAAGGCCACTATGCAAGAGAATGCCGTTCCAAGCCTCGTGAAAAAGGTAATGATTATATCGATAGAAACAAGAGTTCATCAAGCTGCAGTGCATTTAGCAGTGAAATAGGGAAAACTGCAGAAAGAAGTGAACAATGGATTCTCGACAGTGGTGCATCTGCTGACATGAGCTATAATATCAAATATTTCAACAATTTCACTGAATCAAATAATAATGAAGCTATTTGTCTTGGCAACAATCTAGAATTACCCATTAAAGGAAGAGGAAATATAAATATTCAGAAGTTTAATAATGGAGAATGGCAAGAAGGAGAAATACACAATGTTCTCTATGTACCTGAACTGAAGAAAAATCTTCTCTCTGAAGGTGTAATAGCAAGTAAAGGCATGAAAATAATAAAAATGCAAAATCATGCTGATATTTACAATTGTGAAGATGAATTAGTTGGCACTGCAATACGTTCTGGAAACAACTTATATCACATGCTCTTTAAAACTGTAAGTTCACTTGAAGCTAACATTTCTCAGAAGAATAATTTGAAAGTATGGCATGAAAGAACAGGGCATATAAATTTGAAAGCTCTATATGAACTAAGTAAGAGATGCTTAACTGAAAAACTAGATATTTCAGAAAAAGATGAATTTTTCTGCGAGGGATGTCAATACGGTAAAAAACATAGATTTTCCTTCAATGCTAAAGAATACAAAGCAACTAAACCAGGAGAGTTAATATACAGTGATATCTGTGGTCCCATGTCTGTTCAATCTGTAGGGGGAGCAAGCTGTTTCATTTTAATGAAAGATGATTCCAATGGTTACAGAACTGTTAACATTCTCAAACATAAAAGTGATGCTTTTGGGAGCTTTCCAAAATTTTGTTTAATAATTTGAAAATAAGTTTGGTCATCAAGTTAAAGCACTTTGAGTAGACAATGGTAAAGAATACATCAATCTACATTTTGATGAGTATCTGCATAAGAAGGTTATTCACTTAGAGACAACAGCTCCGTATACTCCACAGAAGAATGGAAGATCTGAAAGAGATATGCGCACAATAGTAGAGAGTGCTCGTTCCATGATCTATTCCAAAGAACTGACTTTGTATCTGTGGGCAGAAGCTGTAAACACAGCCGTTTACATCCTGAACAGAACTCCTACAGCACAATCTCCACATTCAACACCTTTTGAATTATGGACTGGAAAATCTTTATCACTTAATCATCTGAGAATTTTTGGTTCAGAAGCCTACATGCATGTCCCTGATGTCCTTCGAAAGAAGTTTGAACCCAAAAGCAAGAAAATGATATTCGTAGGGTATGAGAAGTAATCGACAAACTATGGCCTCTTCGATCCAGTCACTAAAGCCATCAAAGTATCAAGAAATGTAATCTTCAATGAAGAAAATTGTAAATTGAATATCTCACCGACGGCATCAACAATCTATTTTAATATTGATGAAGATGATATGGTTAAGGATTCTATAGATAAAGTTCCAGATAACTTATGCAATAGTCTTCCTAAGCAAAATGACGATCATTATAGCCTTCGCCCCAGAGACACCCTAAGAGTTCCTGCTCGTTATGGAGTAAGTGTATCCGACATTGTAACACCGTAAACATATGAAGAAGCAATGAAATCTCCTCAAGCAGATAACTGAAAAGAAGCCATAAATGAAGAATTGAATTCTCTTCAGAAGAATGAGACCTGGGATCTTGTACCCCTTCCAAAAAAAGGTAACGTAATCGGATCCAAGTGGATATTTAAAATAAAATATCTTCCCAACGGAAAAATTGACAGATATAAAGCCAGACTCTGTGCCAAAGGATTCTCTCAAGTGAAAGGAGTAGACTTGGAGAAACTTTTTCACCAACCTCACAGGCATGAGAGTGGATAAAGAACAAAAAGTCTGAAAATACGCGTAAGCTAAAATTTGGTAAAAAACTAAAAGACTGCGCGAAGTAATATTTTGCACAAAACACAAATTTTGGAAAAAGGGCTCAAAAAAATGTGGATTTCGTCAAATGGTCGCTGGAAAAACGCGAATTCCGTCAAAAGATCGCAAAAAACGCGAATTTTGTCAAAAGATCGCAGAAAAAGCGCGAAATTTGTCAAAAGATCGTGGGAAAAAACGATTTTTTTTAAAAAATCGCTGAAAAAACAGGAATTTTGTCAAAAGATCGCGGAAAAAGTGCGAATTTTGTCAAAAATCGTGGAAAAACCGAATTTAGTCAAAACATCGCTGAAAAAACGGGAATTTTGTCAAAAGATCGCGGAAAAAGCGCGAATTTTGCCAAAAAATCACGGAAAAAGGCGTGGATTTTGTCGAAAAATCGCGAATTTTGTGAAAAAATCGCGGAAAAAACGGGAAATTCGTCAAAAGATCGCGGAAAAAACGCGAAATTCGTCAAAGGATCGTGGAAAAAAAACGAATTTCGGCAAAGGATCGCGGAAAAACGCAAATTTCGTGAAAGAGCTGCAGAAAAAACACGAATTTACCTAAAGGATAGAGGAAAAAAAGGTGAATCGTCAAAAGGCTGCAAAAAAGCGAATTTCGTCAAAGAAAATCTTAAAAAACGCGATTTTCGTCAAAAGATCGACGAAAACACGCGAATTCCGTCAAAAGATCGAAGAAAATTGTGAATTATTTCAAAAGATTGCGAAAAAACGCGATTTTCGTCAAAGAATCGCGGAGAAATGCGATACAATTCTGACGCGATATGTCTCATTTGGCGCATTTCTCCGCTGCCAGAAAGAAAAAAAATGGCAAAATTAGTTTTTTCTTTTTTTTTAGAGATAAAAATCAAAAATTTTCTCAAAAATTTATGAAAAGTCGGAAATTCCGATAAAAGTCGGAAGAATCTCATCCCTGACCTCAAGATTTGACACTATAAGAGTTTTATTAGCTATAGCTGCACAAAGAAAATGGAAAATTCTACAAATAGATGTGAAAACTGCTTTTCTCTATGGCAAAGTTGAAGAAACAATTTTTATGCAACCTCCTCCAGGCTTAGGTTTTGCTAAAGACCTAGTGTATCGACTTAAAAAGTCTGTGTATGGACTGAAACAAGCATCCAGATGTTGGAACAAGACCTTTTCAGATTTTCTCACCAGTTTTGGCTTTAAGCAAAGTAATGCTGATCCTTGGTAATTTTCAAGGTAAGAAAGTATTTCTAATTTTGTATGTAGATGATGCTTTATTATTTTGTGACGAAAAGAAGATGTTAATTAAAATTGTAGATGATTTTAAAAGGAAGTTTGAAGCAACTATTTGTGAAACTGGTTGTTTTGTTGGAATTGAAATAAACTATAGAGCAAACGGCACAATTTTCTTACATTCAGAAAGTTACATAAAGAGAATCTTTAAGCAATTTTATTTAGATGATGCAAGTCCAAATAGTATACCTGCAGATCCTGGAACAATTCTTTCATCAGAATCTAATCCATTACCAGAAGGAAAAACTATTCCTTACAGAGAAGCTATTCGATCTTTAATATTTCTTGCCACCACGATACGTCCGGATATCGCTTTTTCTGTTAATCTTGTCAGCCGATTTCAAAACAATCCAGGCCAAGTGCATTGCAATGCAGTGAAGCGTATTTTCAGATACCTGACAGATACGGCAGCCTATGGCATTGAATATTCTGCCGTGGATAATCATGGTTGTCACCTTGTTGGTTTTTCTGATTCTGACTTTGCTAATGATGTTGACACAAGGAAATCCCCTTCCGTTTATGTGTTCAAAATTAGTAATGGTCCTGTTACTTGGTCTAGCCAGAAACAGCCAACTGTTTCTACGTCTACAACTGAGGCTGAATATATTGCAGCTTCAACTGCTGTGAAGGAAATATTGTGGCTACGACAACTTCTACAAGATGTGAGTGAAAGTGAAATTTGTAAAGAGGGTGTTACTCTCTTTATTGATAATCAAAGTGCTATTAAGTTGATTAGAAACCCAGTATTTCACAAGCGTACAAAAGAAATTGATGTGCGCTATCATTTTATTCGTGAAAAATGTAATGATGGGTTAGTCATTGCGAAATATGTGAAATCAGAAGAACAGTTAGCTGATATTTTTACAAAAGCTCTTTCCAAGATAAGATTTCAAAAATTAAGAGAACTGCTCAACATAAAAGAAATAGACAGTGTGTGTGACTCTGGATGAACTTTATTAACTTTCAGAACATAACAATTTCTTTAAAAACGATATTTATTTTTAATGTTATAACTCTCCTTTTTATTTTATAGTTAGTTTTTTTTTGTTTATGTCATTCATTCATAGTGATTTCATGTAATGTAATTGTACTAAGTAAAAGTACTTGTAGTTATGTATATTCTAGTGACAACATAATTGGAGGGAGTATTAAGTTTAAATTCTGTTGTCACAATTTCGATTTCTACTTTGGCAACACACTTTTTGTATCTGTAGTTTGGCAACACCAATTTTGTTGTTCTCTTCTTGGATGTGTTCCTGGCGTGTGTCGCCGTACCATGTGCCATGTAATATTATATTGTACATTTTATATCCATTAAACTCGAGTAATTGACCGAGCAATGAGTAACTTTGATATGAAGAATAGCACAAAGAAATGGTATTAGTACCATAAAAATGAATTAAATAAGTGAAAATTTATATTTCATCTCCTTAAACAATTTATGTAAATCTGGTTTATCCGAGTTTTTTGCTTAAACGATGTGAGTTTGGTCCATATTAACTGGAATAATCGGGACTTTACTATATGGCAGATTTATATTTAACCGTAGAAAACAAATTTTAAAAAACGCATTCAAGATTCTAAATAATTAGAAGAAAACGTTACAGAGAGCATATAAGCTATATGTAGAAACTGTAATAACATTTTATAATAATTCCACGAACCGAAACAATATTTTCCATACTTTCACGAACCGGAACAATATTTATCACAGTTTCACGAACCGGAAAAATATTTATCACAATTTCACGAACCGGAACATCATTCCGGTTTGCTCCGGTACATTTCGAGCCCTGGTGTATGACCTTTAAATTTTGTGCACATGCTATTCAAAACATAGAAAAACAAACTAAGCGAAAGAAACTAATTTTACAGTGCTATCTAACAAGATGGCGCTCTACAACTAGTCATACACTTAAAAGATGCATCTCTAAAAACTTTAGTTGAATGTACCCAATATTCACGTAACAAGGACCTTATCTATACAAGGAATGCTGTTCAATAGGGTTCCCTTTATGAAGTTATAAAGCCTGTTGTCTGTGTACAGCTTGTTCAACAGCAGATCTTAACTAGTTGACTGCATATATATCATTATTTTGTCTTTTCCATATTGTCTTTTGTGCAGCACATTCACACTCTATTGGTGTTACTGGAACTAAGTTTTTTTCGTAATCCATTTGCCCATGTCTTGGATAGCATGTATAAATAATTTGAAGCCTTTACACTGAGTAGTTCTTCATACGGGGAGGTAACAGTAAGAGTGTTTTAATGGTGGCTACCTGGTACATTTTGTTCCTTTTAAAATATGAAATGCTAGTACCTATATATATACATATAATACTTCTCACAAGTAGAGTGATACCTTCTTTCGGGTAAAGGTAATAGAAGTCCTCCGTAAACAAGATTTTTTGTGTCTTCACAGCAAAAAAATCATGCAGACTAAGATCCAGTGAGCAAAATTTCCAGAAACGTATTACAGGTTGCTTTATCATCATTGAAATGTTGCAGAAAAAATCTCCACAGTTTTTATGCTATTTCATACCCAGAACAAGGCTGCAAACCATGGGTTTGCGGAAAGTTTTGTGCTTACAAAATGAACGGTTACAATGGCAGTATATTTATCTTTTTTTCCATTAGGGCAATATAAATTAAAATGAAAAAACCTTTATTGCCATATATCATTATTTTGTCTTTTCCATATTGTCTTTTATGCAGCACACTCACACTCTATTGGTGTTACTGGAACTAAGTTTTTTTCGTAATCCATTTGACCATGTCTTGAATAGCATGTATAAATAATTTGAAGCCTTTACACTGAGTAGTTCTTCATACGGGGAGGTAACAGTAAGAGTGTTTTAATGGTGGCTACCTGGTACATTTTGTTCCTTTTAAAATATGAAATTCTAGTACCTATATGTTCCCGCCAACTTTAAACTCTAGTTTATACTGGCGTTTTCCTGAAAAAAGGAAACTTAAAATGAGAATTTAAATGATCAAAATGAGAGTAAAATTACCATTATTATTTTGCAAAGAGGCAAATGATTTTGAATTGTTTGGAAAAACGTGGGGCTCCAGAAAACCATAACAGCGCACCTGAGCAGTTTGCCTGTGTTTGTGCCAAACCTGATCATAAAGAATGTCAAGATATCAAAAATCAAATTAGAGGGATTCTACTGCAGTACTTTAAAGAGATAGAATTGCTTGTGGACCCAAATGTAATGGGTCGGAAAGAATGTCCACATATTACTTGCTTTACAGGTATCAATTGCATATTTATGTAGCACTAACAATTTTAAATGATAAGTTTTATCATTTCAATGCGATAACTATTAAATTTCCTTAACTCTGGTCAAAATTTTCTAGTGATACAGACGTGATTGCTGCGGAATTTGCAGAGAGTGGCATACCGCACGTCCGTCGGAGGTCAATATACAGACATTTAATAGGACCAGACAAAAAAAACCTGAAAGGATGTCACTGGGCAATGAAATTCACTAAATGAAAGGCATTGAAAATTGGGATACGCTAGACTCAGGATTCTGAAGCCATCAGACGACCATTGGCAGTTTCGAGTCTATTGTGACCAGATATCATGTGAACCACAAAACAAGTTGGGATAACGTCATAAACCACAACTAGTACCACAGTGGCTTGCAGTTGCAGCCTAACCAAACATATAGAGTAAAGGTGGCAGCCTAGGTGTTTCGTTCAGATGGTAGAGCATTGGGGGGTGGCTGAACCAAACACCCATTTTCAAACACTGGCCTGGATGCTTTTTCGACTTTGTGCTGTCTTTACGCCTTGATAGCAATGTGATTAAAAATTCATGTAATTAAAAATTCAGATTTAAAGAGAAAGAAGCGTATAATGTCATATCCGACACAAGGAAAAAACTAGTTGGGAACATTGGTGTATACGTTTGCAGATGAAGATACGCAAAATATACACTGCGCTTATAGAGGCATGCATGCACGTGCCTTGAAATGATGTCAAGCCGTCGTTTGAATAATAATTAAAAAGCTGCATCTAGTAGCTATTCTCTTATAGACACCACGCTGCTGCAATCAGCCATTTACTCCATGCACATGCATGCCTCAATAAGCATAGTGGACATTTCAAACATTTTCCTTGGTAAACATATGCAGATACCAATGTTCATGTTTAAAGTACTTTTTGTGATTGACATGATGTCATACATTTTTTCACATTTTCCTCAAAAACCTATAGATTACTGAAGTATAGTTCTTCGTGTACTTCTTACTTACTCCAAGTGAGCAATCAGGCTGTGCAGAGTGTTTTTTTTTTTTTTTTGGGGGGGGGGGGTGGAACACCCTGTAATTTTTTTTTACATGATAATGAGATAAGCTTCATTTAAATCCTGGGGAAATTTCTTAATAATCTTTTTGCACACAAATATATTTTTAGCACACTTCTCATATTTTTTCAAAAGTATAAAGCCTTTTCTATTGCTTAAGATATTAAGGTACGATTTATCCTTTTAGATCAGAATAAAATTTAATTTTTTGGGAAATATATTTTATTCCTTTAAGACCTGACCTGCACAATTGCATGATTGTGTTCCTTAGGTGATCCTAAGGAAAGAGAAAATACATTTTCCTCTTTTTCTGTGGTTTAAATTCGAGCCTGCACCACACAATTGTGTGGATCTTCCGTTGACATAACCTGGCATCAGAATTTTTTTTTAATTCTTTTTCGGTCAAATAGGATCCTATTAAACAAAGCTAAAAATGCTATAAAAGTGATATAATACCTTTATTTAGATTAACGCTCGTTTTATCACACAAACAGCGACATTTTCAAAATCATTAAGGATAGAAATATTTTTGCAAACAAATTTTAAAAACAATAACTTGGTAAATAATGTCACCGGACATCACGCATGATGAAAATTCGTGCAAATATAAAATAAAATGAAATCGGATATTTGTGAGCGTGGATTAATTTTTACTGTTATTACTAAAACAGCAAAGCATCTCTTTCCAAATTTTAAGGTAATTCAAAGGACACTGTATCATTGAAAATATTCTCGTTGAGTAAATATATCTCTATTGATTCCCGGATAATGGATGGTAGGGAAAATCTTAATGAATAAATTATTCTGCTATTTTTCAAATCGATCTGTAAATGTTCTTTGCTGCACAATCTGGCCAAAGCTGTGGTTCTCATATTGTATTTGATGTCTGCTATATGTTCTTTGATTCTAGTTTTAAGTTCTTTGGTGAAAGTTATTTCACATACTCCTGATAACTGGTTTGATTCAATTGGATCATTTTTTTGTATACTATATTTTTTAATTTCATGGAAGGTTCTGCAACAAGGGATATATATAATTTGTGCGATGAAATGAGCGTTAATCTAAATAAAGGTATTATATCCCTTTTATAGCATTTCTAGCTTTGTTTAATTCTAAGTGATTAGCACACATATTTTTTATAGGATCCTCATAATTAGGGTTAACCGCCAAGACTTTTAGTTTCTACCAAAAATTACCAGGTCTTAAAGGGTTGGTAGTGTGTAAAGAAATCATGATTTGTTTTTAAAAAATAAAAAAAATCGAATTTTTTTATTTAAATCGGATTTTTATGATTTTTTTCCCCAGCGTCCAAATACTGTATAGCTACCAAGAGTTTTAGGTTTCCAAAACAATTAAAACACTAACATAATTTATGTTTTTACACTTTAATAATAAAATTATAATAATAAGTTAGTAATTACAGAAATTATAAAAACTGCAAATTAGTAGTTTCATTAGTTAGTAACATACAATAATGCTACCGGGTGTCCCAAAAAGGACTGACTGATTTTAAAATTCAATAACTTGTAAACGGTGACAGATATTAAAAAAATTCTTGCAGGAGGGTTATGCATAAGGTCAAAAATTTTTTTACAGTGATTTTCAATTTTAGTTCTAATTACAAACAATAGATGGCGCTGTAAGCAATAGTCGCTAAATACAGGCTCGATTTTTGGTCCTTTATCTTGTTCTATGCGGAAAAAGGAGATGGAAATGTATTATCCGGGCCACGAAGCACGAAAAATTGAGCCTGAAATTAGCGTCTATCGATCGCAGCGCCATCTATTGTTTGTAATTCGAACTAAAATTGAAAATCACTGTAAAAAAACTTTTGACCTTATGCATAACCCTCCTGCAAGAATTTTTTAAATATCTGTCACCGTTTACAAGTTATTGAATTTTAAAATCAGTCAGTCCTTTTTGGGACACCCGGTATATACATTAATATTGTAATAATAGGTAAAATTTTATTAAATACTAGTGATATTTAATATTTATTAAAATTATTAATAACTGCATTTAATAATAAATAGTAAACACTACCTCAAATTAATAATTATTAAACAATTAACTCTCTAACTAATGCACATATTATACATTTTAAGCTTTAATTATTAAAATGATAATTAATAATTTAGTATTAATTTTAGAAATTAAAAGGGGCAGGATGCTAGTTCCAAAAAAGGACACTATTTCATGAGGAAATATATTAGTAATGTGTTTAGTAATGATATAAGAAAAAAAAAGAATAATTTTCAATATGATACGTACTAACGTGTCCTCAATTTTTAATAATTTTATGAATCACAAATTGAAAAATAGTATTAAATAATAACATGTTTTAATAATATCCTGTTTTTTCTAAAGAAATGAAGAAAATGGCCTAGAAGAAACAGTAAGCAATTATAGAATTAATAAATGCTGCAAATAAGTAATTTCATTAGTTAGTAGCACAAATAACAAAACCAACAAATATTATTTGCAGTTCGTTTTGCATTTATACTTTGAAAAATTGCTGTTAATCACAAAAACTCTAAACTTGCACACATATACGTGTATGCTAGCCAAAAATATTATGAAAATGAGTTAAATCCATTCATATACACATATAGAATAGTTAGCTATAATAGCCAGATGAGGATAGGCAGTTATATCTGAAATCTTAAAAATATTTGGTTACCTCTCAGTGGGGATTATTAATCTATACTCCTATTATAAAGAGGAAAAAATTGTTTATTTGTAGGAGGTAAGCTCTGGAACTATCGAACCGATTCCAAAAGTAATGGTATCAAAATGATGGTGTTAGTCCAACTTAGAACATAGGCTATATCGTATGTCGGTGCCACTACCCCAAAGGGGGTGTAGGAGCAAAAAACGTTCTAAAAATGCGATTTTAGCGTTACTGAAGGGCCTAGAAATATGAAATTTTGAATATTAGTTACTTATAAGATATAAATGATGTCTAAGAACAGTTCTTAAACAATTCGAAATTTAAAAAGGGTGAAAATGCACAAAAAGCGTTCTAAAAAACGTTCTAAATGGTAGTTTCTACAAAATCTCAGGAAATACCAAACCGATTTGAAAAATATTGGTGTCAGTATGATAGTGACAATGCTTGCTCCAAGATAGGCTATGTTTTATGTCGGTGCCACTACCCTTTTGGGGGTGGAGGAGAAAAAAACGTTCTAAAAATGCGATTTTAGCGTTACTGAAGGGCCTAGAAATATGAAATTTTGAATATTAGTTACTTATAAGATATAAATGATGTCTAAGAACAGTTCTTAAACAATTCGAAATTTAAAAGTGGTGAAAATGCACAAAAAACGTTCTAAATGGTAGTTTCTACAAAATCTCAGGAAATACCAAACTGATTTGAAAAATATTGGTGTCAAAATGATGGTGACAACGCTTGCTCCAAGATAGGCTATGTTTTATGTCGGTGTCACTACCCCAAAGAAGGTGCAGGAGCAAAAAACGTTCTAAAAATGCGATGTATGTGTTACTGAAAGGCCTAGAAATATGAAATTTGAAATATTAGCTACTTATTAGATATAAAGGATTTATAAGAACAGTTCTTAAACAATTCGAAATTTGAAAGGGGTGAAAATGCGCGAAAAGCGTTCTAAAAAACGTTCTAAATGGTGGTTTCTGCACAATCTCAGGAAATAGCAAACCGATTTAAAAGATAATGGTGTCAAAATGACGGTGAGAAACCTTGCTCCAACATAGGTTATGTTTTATGTCGGTGCCACTACCCAAAATGGGTTGCAGGAGCAAAAAACTTTCTAAAAATGCGATTTTTGCGTTACTGAAGGGCCTAGAAATATGAAATTTGAAATATTAGCTACTTATTAGATATAAAGGACTTCTAAGAACAGTTCTTAAACAATTCGAAATTTAAAAGGGGTGAAAATGGGAAAAAAGTGT
Source organism: Maratus speciosus (assembly GCA_963932465.1). Classification (NCBI taxonomy): domain Eukaryota; kingdom Metazoa; phylum Arthropoda; class Arachnida; order Araneae; family Salticidae; genus Maratus; species Maratus speciosus. The sequence goes on along the minus strand of CAWVRF010000017.1, from coordinate 14,724 downwards.
TGTAAAAAACGTTCTAAATTGCAATTTCTATGCAATCTCAGGAAGTACTGAACCGATTTCAAATCCAATGGTGTAAAAATGATGGTGGCAGATCTTGCTCCAAGATAGGCTATATTTTATATCTGTTTCCACTACCACAGAAAAGATTCACAAGCAAAATGTGCGAAAAGCGTTCTAAAAACGTTCTGAATGCCGATTTGTCAGCAATATCTCAGGAAGAATCAAACTGATTTCAAACGTAATGGTAGGATATTGATGCTGATAGCCTCTGTTGTAACATAGACGCTATTTTATGTCGGTATCACTATCACCTAGACGTTGCAGGAGCAAAAAAGCGTTTTAAATTTCGATTTTTGTGATCGGTAGGGGCTAGCAACTTAAAATTAGGTAAGGTACTTATTTATTAGCTATAAATGATCCTTAAGAACAGTTTCGAAAAAATTGGAAATTTAAAAAGGGGTGAAAATGCGCGAAAAGCTTTCTAAAAACGTTGTAAATTGCGATTTCTACGCAATCTCTGGAAATACCAATGCTATTTCAAAAGTAATGGTTGCAAATCAATAGTGACAGTCCCTGCTATAACATCTATAATAATAAAGAAAGAAGTTTGTGTGTGAGTTTGTCGACGGTGTTCTAAAGAGACCACTGCACGTAGAACTACAAAATTTGGGCAAAAGGTACGTCTATATACGAAGTTTTGCACCTCGAAGCCCGATTTTCGATTTTTTGATTAGATTCTTTTTATTTAATTTTTTATGCAATTTTTAGCACTTTTTTTAAGTTTCGAGGCGATTTTTCCACATTAGTGAAAATAATACTGTTTCTTTCTTTTAACCCAATATAGTAAATTTTGTTCTCTTTTCAAAAAAGTTTATTCGGAATTCGTACAGCGATTTTTGAATTTTTAGCGAATTTTTATGCGTTTCTTGAAAAACATTTAATGCATCTTCATACTTATAAGGGAGTTACCGAGGGGGGGGGGGGGGGCACAGCTCTGTCGCCAAATACCGTCAAATATGTCGCCAACTTGGCAATACATCGCCAAATTTGGTGGCCAAAATAAGTCGCCAAAATGACGTCAACTTGGCGATATCTGTGCTATTTCGCCAAATTCCCATAGACTTCCATTGTAAACCTATCGGGATTACTTGCTAACAGAAAATCAACAAATTGAGATATTTTAATGCAACAAAAACTAATATTAACGTAAGGGATAATATTAATTATGTTTAAGAGAATCCAAGTAATTTAAATTATGAATAAAAGTAGCATGATACAATGCTTAGCAAGTGTTATGTTGATATATATCGTATAGGTGATTCTCGATGATATCTCAGAAACATCAGAAAGCCATTAACTAAATATTAATTATTCGAATAAAGGACAGGAGGCCATTTTATATCAATAGACGAATATCGAAGAATATCTGATCGCTGTTTATTAATCACTAGGTTCTTTAACACACTTCGAGAGATTTTCAGTCGCAAATGCCGATGCAGGAGGGGAGAGAAAACGTAGTACATATTTATTTTTTCAGCCCGACAGTCAAAAGAGAAGTGGTGTCATTAAAATTCTGAGAGAGAAGGGTTATTGGCGAGGGGCAATTTACAGAAAACGTTAACCAGTAGATATCTGGCGAGAATTAAGTTGAGATGAGACACGTATTAATTTCCGTTAACGAATTCCCAATGAGGAGGGCGAAAAGTCAAAATATGAATATTAATGCCAACCAGATAATCGGGAATGTATGAACTACCGAAATCCACAAAGCCGCATTTTACAGGGGGTTTACCAAACCATTGGAATTAGGCGCGCGAGCCGTTTGAAGGCATATGCAATTGAAAATAAAAGATATTGCAGACAAAATTTATGACAAGAATTTATACGTTGGAAAAATATCATGCAACTGTAGAGACACAATCAAAAAATAAAGAAAGAAGGCATGAGAAAGATCCCGCCTATCAATCGAATTAAGCGTGCTAATGTAAAGTGTAAATTGTTTCTATGCCAGATAAAAATAGCATGCCTCTTTTAATCCAATACAGTCTGATGCAATTTTTCCATATTAGTGAAAGGAATCAACTTTCAATCTTTGAAGACAATATATATATATTTTTTCTTTTCGAAATTTGCGCATCGATAAAAATATTTTTCGCGATATCTTATTGTGATTTTCAGAGCTTTTTCGCAATTCCTGCTGTTTTTTGACGTACCCGGGCAACGCCGGGCATGTTCGCTAGTCATATTATAAAGAGGTAAAAATTGTTTATTTGTAGGAAGTAAGCTCTGGAACTACCGAACCGATTCCAAAAGTAATGGTATCAAAATGATTGTGTTAGTCCAACTTAGAACATAGGCTATATCTTATGTTCGTGCCACTGTCCAAAAGGGGGGTTGCGGAGCAAAATACGTTCTAAAAGTGTGATTTTTGTATTACTGGAGGGCCTAGAAATTTGGAATATTAGTTACTTATTAGACATAAATGATGTCTAAGAGCAGTTCTTAAACAATTCGAAATTTAAGAGGGGTGAAAATGCACAAAATGCGTTCGAAATAACGTTCTAAATGGTAGTTTTTATATAATCTCAGGAAATACCTAACCGATTTAAAAAGTATTGGTGTCAAAATGATGGTGGCAACGCTTTCTCTAAGATAGGCTATAATTTAGGTCGGTGCCACTACCCCAAAGGTGGTGCAGTAGCAAAAAACGTTCTAGAAAGGCGATTTATGTGTTACTGAAGGGCCTAGAAATATGAAATTTGAAATATTAGCTACTTATTAGATATAAAGGATTTCTAAGAACAGTTCGTAAACAATTCGAATTTTAAAAGGGGTGAAAATGCGCGAAAAGCGTTCTAAAAAACGTTCTATGTGGCGGTTTCCACACAATCTCAGGAAATACCAAACCGATTTAAAAAATAATGGCGTCAAAATGATGGTGACAACCCTTACTCGAACATGGGCTATGTTTTATATCGGTGCCACTACCCCAAAGGGGGTGCAGGAGAAAACGTTCTAAATTGCGGCTTTTGCGTTACGGAAGGGCCGAGAATCGTGAAATTTGGAATGGTAGTTAGTTATATAATATCAATGATCTCTAAGGACATTTCCTAAAAAAATCAAAATTTAAAAGGGGGTCAAAATGCGCAAAAAGCGTTGTAAAAATCGTTCTAAATTGCTTTTTCTATGCAATCTCAGGAAGTACTGAACCGATTTGAAATATAATGGTGTAAAAATGATGGTGACAGATCTTGCTCCAAGATAGGCTATATTTTATGTCGGTTTCCACTACCCCAGAGGAGATGCAGGAGCAAAATGCGCGAAAAACGTTCTAAAAATGTTCTAAATGCCGATTTGTCAGCAATATCTCAGAAAGAATCAAACTGATTTCAAAATTAATAGTAGGAAATTGATGCTGACAGCCTCTGCTCTAATATAGACGCTATTTTATGTCGGTATCACTATCACCTAGACGTTGCAGGAGTAAAAAAGAGTTCTTAATTTTGATTTTTGTGATCGGTAGGGGCTAGCAACTTAAAATTAGGCAAGGTACATATTTATTAGATATAAATGATCTTTAAGAACAGTTTCAAAAAAATTGGAAATTTAAAAAAGGCTGAAAATGCGCGAAAAGCGTTCTAAAAACGTTCTAAATTGCGATTTCTACTCAACCTCAGGAAATACCAAAGCTATTTCAAGTAATGGTTGCAAATCAATGGTGACAGTCCCTGCTATAACATAGGTTATATTTTATGTTGCCGTCACTACCATCTGAGGGTTGCAAAAGCAAAACATGTTCTGATTTGCGTTTTTGCATTACTGAGGGGTCTAACACTTTGATGTATGGCATTGTATTTACGTACAAGATGCAACTGCTTTCTAAGAACAGTCGAAAGAAAATTCCAAATTTAAAAAGATGAAGTGAGTGAAAAGCGTTATAAATTACAATTTTTATGCAATCTTATCAAATACCAAACCGATTAAAAAAATAATGATGACAAATTGTTGGTGGTCGAACCTGCTCAAACATAAGGTATATTTTATTTCTGTGTCACTACCACCAGAGGGTTCAAGGAGCTAAGAACTTTCTAGATTGCGTTTTGTGTGATACTGAAAAGGCTAGAAACTTTAAATATGGCATGGTAGTTGCTTATGAAATATAAATGCCCTCGAAGGACTGTTGAAAGAAAATTCGAATTAAAAAGGGGTGAAGCGAAGGGGAGGTGCGAAAAGAATTCTAAAAAAGTCCTAAATTACGATTTCTATGCAATTTCAGGGAATATAAAAGTAATAGTTGCGAATCAATGGTAACAGTCTCTGATCCTACACAGGGGATCTATTCTGGTGTGGTAGGAATGCTGAAACCGGTCGGGAAGAGCCGCCTTGGCGATTATTTGCTATTCTGGTGTAGTAGAGTCGAAATTTCGCCGGTCGGAGTGGGTTGCTTTTTTTCCGACTGCTACCTTGTGGTCGAGATCGCAGTGGGTAGGGTTCGGAAAGAATTTTTGCTCTGTTTGGAGGGTTTGGGCACTTGTTTAATATTAAAAAATAGAAAGAGGGCATAGTTTTTCAATTACCAGTGGTCGTAAATATCATGATTTCTTCAAACATATCCAACATATCAAAAATATCCAATGCTTTTTATATTTATCAGATATTTTCAAAATAGTCAACTTATTGATAATTATAAATATTTTCAGACTTAATATAAATAAGAAATTAAAATATATTGCAGTTAGCATGATAACTTAATAAAATATTATTCTAAATGTGTGTTTTTTTCTTTTTTGCTTCTCTTAAGTAACAAAATAGTAGATCAGCTAATTGAAAACAGACCCAATTTGTTAAAAAAAAAAAAAAAAAAAAAAAAAAAAAAAAAAAAAAAAGCTGTAAGATTTAGTATTAAGAAAATTTTGTTGTATAAAACACAATTTGAAATACAAAATAATTTGTTTTAATTAAAAAAAATAATGAACATAATTGTAATTTTGTTGCTTTTTCAATCTCATAATGTGTTGTGCATTTTAAATTAAGGTAAACCAAAATTAGAAAAGATCATTTTAAATGAAGATGTAAATAACTTATCTAAATTAGATGGTTTATCTTTCAATGAGTGTCGTAAGAAATATTGTCTGACGTAATTATTGTCATCTAAAAATTCAGCTTCAAACGTAAAGTTTCTTTTTAGAGAAAGGGTGGGGTGGGGGTGGGGGTGGGGGCAAAAGTCACTATCAGAGCAAAAGTTCTATATCTACAGAACGACACCGTTAATAACAGTCGAAAAATTCATTTACACTTGTTTTCACTGAAAATATAAAATTTTGAAATAAAATATAAAATATCGAAAGTATCAAACGTCTTGACATTTTGAAAGAAATATCAGATATATATCATGGTATATCTCAAGGATAAGCTATTCGATTTCTAAATATACCCATATAAATATATATACTCACTGATATATATATATATATATATATCACCGAGCCCTGTTAATTACAAAATACTATTTTCTTATTTAAAGCTCTTTTACAGATTCTTTAAAAGTTCTTTGACTCGGAAATCTGTGTATTCTTTTTTTCTTGCAAAAAATGTCAACTAATTTACTTACAAATTTAATTCAGACCGAAAAAAAATACTTTCATTTTACATGGAAAGGTTTAAAGTTTAAACATGGAAAAATTTCTGAAATAAAAGCTTTTATTTCGGCCTTTTAAACAAACCAAAAGTTTCGGCAAAAAGCCAAGACAGTTCACATTTTTTTCTGTATAATATTAAAGCTGTTCTCAAATTAAAACTCCCTATTTTCTGACACATTCCTGGAATAATTTTTATTCGAAAACACAGAAAATTGGTTGATGTTGTTATTCAGAAACTGCAAACTCGAATAGCATATACCATTTTTCGATAAAAGTAAAGGATTCTTCAGAAAATGCGGTCAAAGTAGGCATTTTGAACCGAAATTATGAAAGTGACTCCCGATAAAGGTCGTCAAAAGATAACATTTGCTTATAACTCAAGATAATACGTTTATATACTTCAAAAATAAAAATACATAAAGGCGCTTTTCAATTCCTAATCACTTCAATTGTCATATCTGCTAATTTCATGCTTTTATGTTTTAAAATTAGTCTGTGTATGTACAGGGCCTGGTGAAACAAAAGAGGAGAGGATGAAGGCCTGGTATTCATTCAATGCCCCTTCCTATGCTGTCACAAAAATTAAACGTGTTCTATGTCTTAAAATAGAGATATGGATATATAAATACATATTTAGATAAATATATTACTTGTGTTTAATCTTTCCCTAATCCAATAGCAAAAAATATGCAGTATAATTTGTACAAGATCGAATTAGATTTTAAATATTATCTCTGTAAAATTCGTTCACCAAGTTTGACACCCCCTAAAATCAAAGAGGTTCAGTGCCACGGCCCAGTTGGAAGGGTTTTTTAATCAGCCCTTGTGTTTGTGTTCCAAAATTTTGCGTTGTTGAGCGGAGAAAACATATTTTAGATCCGTTTCACAATAATAATAATAATAATAATTTAAAAAACATTTTATTATTTGTTTTTACATTTAATGATTTAATTGATTCTAATTATATTTTTCACAAAGAATCAAGATTTTCAGTGAATTGATAAAGATACAACAATAATTTTTCATTAGCATATTTAGTTTTTTTTTCTTTTTTTTTTTAAATATGTAATTAAACTCATTGATGATCTCTGTAAGTATTTAAAATATTAATAAATAAAATTAAGGGAAAATAAAATTTGAGAGACTTTCCTTAGAATATTTTTACTGTCACGAAAATAATTAAATCGTGGTGAATTTATAAATTAATTTAAAAAGGAAGGTAGGAGACATTTAAGTACAAAGCTAAATTAATATACTTATTATATATGCATATATTCTTTAAGTTTATTGCAGATTTGAGATTAAGAACAATTATAAGCAAACCTAGATTTTTTTTTTAATAAAGGTGAAACTAAAGTATATTTAAATATTCGGCCTAATTTATATATGTGTTTTCAGTACTGGTGTGATAAATATAATTAATTTAAAATAAAAGTGGTCTAAAGATGCAAATAAATAAAAAGCTATATAATGTTTATTATTTTTTTAAAATCCATTATATATTAGGCTTCAAATATATATGTAGAGCTTGGTAGAACCTACAACACCCCCCCCCCTTTATTTTTCAAAAATATTTTGAAGTCTGAAAAAAAATCTGTCTATTTCACCATAACATTTACTAATCATTTTCTGATATTAAAATAGAACAAAGTTTCTTTCAAAAAATTGATTCAATAATAATAACAAATAGTATTTTATGCATAATTAAAATACAAATGGACATTTTTTCTTAGGTCAGGAAATTTTAAACAGGTTACAGGCACGATCACGCTGATGTAAAACAATGGCATTCATTCCTTCAACTCGTTTTTCTTTTATATAGATAACCCAAACATTCTTTTCCTTTCACGTAAATAACAATAACACTTGACAAAGCAAGACAGCTGTTTCCCTCTCCCAAACATATAAAAACACGTGAGCTCTTTCATCTGATTGGCTACAACTGTGTCCGATCGCACGCAGGGGACATTCTGCGTTTCATCCTCCACTGTCGTATAACGAGGGGAGACCAGAATAGCTCTTCGCCCAGTGGTCGCTATGAGACGGCGATCCCGATCCCGATTCCCGGTATTTACTCGATTACACCAGAATAGACGCCCAGGCTATATTTTATGCCGATGATTCTACCACTTGGGGTTCGCAGGAACAACAAACGTTCTAAAAAAGGCCTTTAAAAGCTTTCTAAATTACGTGGCTGTGGAATATTAGGAAATAACAAGCCGATATCAAAATTAATGTTGGCAACTTAATGGTGACAGTTCCTATTTCAACATAGCCCTTTATGTTGAGAGAGATGGTAGGACTTGGATTTTGACATGATAGTTAATTTTAAGATGTAAGAAGATGATTTCTAAATAATTCAAAACTTCAAATGAATACTGAAATGAGCGTATTAATTGAGCATAAAAGTTTCAAAATATTTTCTAAATTATCATTTATTTAATTTTATTTAGTTTTATTAATTTAAGTGTCATTTCTGCCTAATGCAGTGTAATAATGATGTTTAATCAAACTGTGTTTTAAATAGTAATTTTTGAAGTATTCCTAAAAGTAATATGTACCTTTTAATAAAAAAAACCTTTAATAAAATAAAATATTACCTTTTAATAAAATAAAAAAATTAGTTAGTGCCTTTTAATAAAAATTAGACATATAAATATCACTTGGCATATTTCAAATATTTCGCGAGCAAAGCCGCGGGGTTTGCTAGTTATCAATAATTCAATTTTGTTTTCTTTTAAGAACAGTTTTGCTGTCTTTTCAACCCTTAATTAATTTTTTTATTTGGTATGAATGAGTTACAAAGTAAAAATATATATATATATATATTCAACCTATACCGAAGAAGCTCTTGCTGTGCTTAACATTTCTATACCAATTATTTCTTTTTCTCTTATGCATTCATTTACAATTTAGCTGTTGAACAGATGTCAGTCTTCCACTTTTCTTTGACTCGAGATTGCTATTAATTTATTATTACAAAAATAGAATGAGAAACTAAGACACTGACTATTTATTCTTTTATTCGCAGAAATTTAATACAGTAGCTATGTTTATTTTATATAAAATAATGCATAAATTGATTACCTAAAAGAAATTGTGACAATACAAATTATATTAAATTTAAAAATAATTTTTAAATGATACTGTTTATAATATGCTGTTTATAATGAACTGTTTGTAAGGTTGGATAAAAACAATGCTTTTTACAAAAAACTTCTCTTAATTTTTTACAATACTCAGGAATTAAGCTAAGCAATTATTTAACGCTCTTTTTTTTGTTTATTCATAAGACAAAATACCTGTAGAAACGTTCAAATTATGTTCATCTTAGATTTTTAAACTGTTTTTGATAATAATAATAAAGGACTTTACGTTGTAATATCCATACGAAACAAACAGGCGTTGCTATCCAAAGTACAATTTATTCACAAATTTAACATAAAACTCTACGTTTTGGTTTAATCTTTAAAACCTTCGTTAGGAGAAAAATTTTCTAAAATATAAATCGACAACAAACTCTTTACATGCTACATTTGAAAATCAATTCAAAATACAAATCAGTCTAACGGAAACTTCTTAATCCCAAAATAACAGTGGCGCCATCTTTTAACCAAAGAAACCAACGATAAAAGAAGTGCTGAAAAAAGTGGAAATTTTCTTTGACATTTCAGAATGGAAAGCCATATTTCAGGAATGTGAAAGCAAACATTATCATTACACACTTCTTGGTTCCTTAGACGAATTTCTAAAGATTCACGAATAATAGCATTGAGCGGAACAACTTGCTTGGAAATAACTTTAGCATGGTCAAAGTCTATAAATGAAATGAGTACTTTATGATAGCTTCTTGAGAATGCTGTAGAAAATTTACGAAACTTCAAATCATTTTTCACAATGCTTAATCTTATAAGTAAGATGGGACCACCTCTTCCTATATAAGTATGACTAAACGTCGATTTTTCGAAATATTGAAAGAACATAATAATGATTTGAAGTTTCATAAATTTTCTACAGCACTCTCAAGAAGCTACCATAAAGGACTCATTTCATTTATAGACTTTCGCATGCTAAAGTTATTTCCAAGCAAGTTGTTCCGCTCAATGCTATTATTCGTGAATCTATAGAAATTCGTCTAAAGAACCAAGAAGTGTGTAATGATGTTTCTTTTCACATTCCTGAAATATGGCTATCCATTTTGAAATGTCAATGAAAATTTCCACTTCTTTCATCGTTGGGTTCTTTAATTAAAAGATGGCGCCATTGAACTGTTTATTAGGGATTAAGAAGTTTCCGTTAGACTGTTTTGAATTTTGAATTGATTTTAAAATGTAGCATGTAAAGAGTTTGCTGTCGATTTATATTTTAGAAAATTTTTCTCCTGACGAAGGTTTTAAAGATTAAACCAAATCGTACAGTTTTATGTTAAATTTGTGAGTAAATTGTACGTTGGATAGCAACACCTATTTGTTTTGTTTTTGATATTTTAAACATTTACAAAATTTTTGATTTCAATCAATGATTTAAAAAAAAATTGGTTGATTAAAATCACGACTTAATCGCTGATTTAAATTACGACTTAATCGCTGATTTAGATCAACTGATTAAAATCGTTGACACCCTAGTTCAAAGTGAAATAAAAAAATGAGAGCTAACTATCAAAGATTCCTTACTGTAACCTATTGAATTGGTCAAGAATTATTTGCTTATAATCAAAAAACACAATATGCTGTGAAAGAAGTTTTAAGGATTTAGAAAAAAATGTGCAATTTTTTCTTTTTAATTACTAAATGCTAAAACACAAAAGATGTGATAATAGAAAATGCAATGACATATACATAGTTCATACTCAAATTTGGAAATACAAATATGTATTTGGTATTGTGACAAATAACGCGTTCTTAGATAATAGTTATAAGAAAATCCTTTGGAACATATTTTACAAAGATAAGGTTTTCTTTTCTTTAAAATGAGTCAAGCAATGTCTTCTTAGATTACTATTCTGAGAAAATCCTTTGGAACATATTTCACAAACAAAAGACTTTTCTCCTGTATGGGTCAAGAGATGGCTTCTTACTGTACTCCTGTTATTAAATCTTTTGGAACATATTTCACAAACAAAAGGTTTTTCTCCTGTATGCGCCAAGAGATGTTTTCTGAGAGCACTCCTATTATTAAATCCTTTGGAACATATTTCACAAACAAAAGGTTTTTCTCCTGTATGCGTCAAGAGATGTTTTCTTAGATCACTATTCTGAGAAAATCCTTTGGAACATACTTCACAAAAAACTGTTTTTCCCCTGTATGTCTCAAGAGATGTTTTCTTAGATCACTATTCTGAGAAAATCCTTTGGAACATACTTCACAAATAAACTGTTTTTCACCTGTATGTGTCAAGAGATGGATTCTTAGACTACTATTCTGAGAAAATCCTTTGGAACATACTTCACAAATAAACTGTTTTTCACCTGTATGTGTCAAGAGATGGATTCTTAGACTATTATTATGAGAAAATCCTTTGGAACATATTTCACAAACAAAAGGTTCTTCACCTGTATGTGTCAAGAGATGGCTTCTTAGATTAGGCTCTTATAAGAAAATTCTTTCGAACATATTTCACAAACAAAAGATTTTTCTCCTGTATGGGTCAAGAGATGGCTTCTTAGATTACTCTTATCAGAAAATCCTTTGGAACATATTTCACAAACAAAGGGTTTTTCTCCAGTATGAGTCAACAGATGCTTTCTTAGAGAAGTATTCTGAGAAAATCCTTTGGAACACATTTCACAAATAAACGGTTTTTCACCTGTATGTGTCAAGAGATGCCTTCTTAGTTTACTAATACAACAAAATCCTTTAGAACATATTTCACAAATAAACGGTTTTTCATCTGTATGTTTCAAGAGATGGCTTCTTAGACTACTATTATGAGAAAATCCTTTGGAACATATTTCACGAACAAAAGATTTTTCATCTGTATGTGCCAAGAGATGTTTTCTTAGATGACTATTCTGAGAAAATTCTTTGGAACATATTTCAACAATAAATGGTGTTTCACCTGTATGTGTTAAGAGATGTCTTCTTAGACCACTATTCTGAGAAAATCTTTTGCAACATACTTCACAAATAAAAACTTTTTCTTTTGTATCTATGGAGAAATGTTTTTCTTCATCACCATTTTGAGGAACAAAGTGCTGTTTACTAGAAGAAGATTTTCCTTCTGTAATCGATGACATTTTCTTAAGCGAAAAAGTTTTGTTCGACATAACAGAAACTCCTTCAAAATATCAGTATGAAGAGATTGTTGCAATTTTCATCCAAGGAAATGACTTATTGAACTTCAGGGAAAATTTTTTATCTACCGTTGAATCTAAAAACAGAATGAAAAATTATATGTTAATAAACTGCACTAAATTTTAACTGCCAATAAAGTAGCCGATTTGACAACTTTCATTTCCTTAAACAGTACAAAATTCATGCATTAAATTATCATACTATGTATGATAATATGATATAACGCACTCGAATATAGATACTGATACATATGTGTATATATAAGTAGATATATTTGTACTGTTCTACCTACATTTTTTCTGGAGTTCATGAGATAGGGGCTGTACAATGTTATCTCTTTAGGGGGGGGGGGGGGGACTAACGCTCTCTATTGTAAGATACCTGTAGGGGGAGGGCAAGGAGGATTTTTCTTTTGATATCCTTATCATTTTTAATCCAACCAAAATTTTCCTTTTCTTTTGGTATTTTTTTCATTACATTAGTGGGGTGATTAGGAAGGGATGGCACATCGTCAATAACGCTTAAAAGAAGCTTTATTTTTTTTAAGACCATAATTAGAGTAATCATTTTGTTCTATTTGTTGCTATAAATCTTTTTTGTTGCAAGCAGATATGAGTCTGTGAATTTATTAAAAAGGACAATATCGAAAGCAGGCATCAGAGAGATGAAAGAACAAAAAGTCTGAAATTCGAATATACATGTGACGTTTTGACGACAAAAAGTTGATATTGTCGAAAATAATGTGGGTTTCCATTCATTAACAGCACAGGCATTCCAGCCGATTGGTTTGAGATAATAAAGAAAAGTGAAGAATTCACACAAGACAGTCGCTTAAAACACTATTCACTTTATTTCCACACTCAAGTCTGAATCTAGGGAAGATGCTCATTCCTTCAACGGTAAAAAAAATAAAGTCTATTCTCATCACACAATTAGATTTAAAGGCATTCCATCTCTTGACTGCGTTCTAGACATAAATCCGTAAACAACTAACATCACCGTACCCATTACGATACCGTTTCTTCCTCATTCTACACACATATAAAACAATATTCATCCACCGCATTACTACCTCCATCCAGCAGTCACATTGAATATCCAGTCTGCCACGACTGCAATCCGCTACCCTTCTCTCTCTCTTTACACTTCTACATGACATGACATCGCGTTCACCTCTATATGCTAAAAAACTAAAAAAGCCTCTCTCTTGTTCCCGCCATCTGTATTTATACTCCCCTCAAAAGATTGTTCTAGAAAATTCCTATATCCTGGCCCAAGATGTCTAAAGCATAGAAAAATGTTAAAATCTGTAGTCGAGATTATGCAAAAATAACCCTTTTTTCCCTCTTCAGACGATAAAAGAAATGAATTTATGTCTGCGAAAGTTTTAATCTTTGAAATATTTTAATTACACCTGGATATTTTAAATAAAAGAATAAATTGAAATAAGTAGGTTTTTTCTTTAAGACGGAATAATATTTTAGCAGTTAAATAAAGATTTAAGGGGAATATGATATACCGGGATTTAATAGCGGAATTTAATTGGAATTTAAATGATAAAAGTTTTATTAAGGAAAGATGAATAGATTGAGCCATTTTTTGATTTACGCAATTTGGAATAAATATTAATATATGAATTAAGATCTTATAGGGGTTAATAGACTAGGGTTTTTAATTTAATAAGCCGGTATAATATACGGAATATTACTTAAAAAGGAAAATTTACATAAAATACTTTAAACTTGGCGCAAAAATTTAAATTTTGTAATATCGAAAGCAGGCATCAGAGAGATGAAAGAACAAAAAGTCTGAAATTCGAATATACATGTAAGCTCAAATTTTGTAAAAAGCTAAAAAAACGTACACAAAACCATATTTTACACAAACCAGGCATGAGATTCTTCCGTGGATCCTTGATTTTCTGTTTTTTGGTTATTTCTGACAGGAGTAATTCGATTCCGAATTTTCCGAAAGATTAAGGCATTTGTTTCCCATTTTTTTTAAAAATAGATCAGTCCTAAAATTTGGAGATAAAAAAATATCGCAAATTTCGACAAGTGATCACCGAAAAAATCGGTTTCGTCAATCGTTCGCAGGAAAAATAGCCCATTTCGTCAAAGGATAGTGGTAAAAACATGAAATTTCTTCAAAGAAACTTGGAAAAATGTGAATTTTGTGAAAGGATTCAGAAAAATGTGAATTTCAGTAAAGGGATGCGGAAAAAAACGAATTTCATCAAAGAATTGTGAGAAAAAAATGCGAATTTTTTTAAAAGTTCGCGGAAAAATGCAAATATTCCCAAAAGAACGCGCAAAAAATGGGAATTTCTTCAAACGATCGCAGAAAAAACACAAATTTCGCCAAAAGATCAAAGAAAAAACACGAATTTTGTCAAAAGACTGCAGAAATAACACAAATTTCGTCAAAAGATCGCAGAAAAAAACGTGAATTTTGTCAAATAAATGCGGAAAAAGGCGAATTTCGATAAAAGACCGCTAAAAAAGTGAATTTCGTAAAAGGGCCGCTGAAAAACGCGAAACACCAAGCGGCTGTAAAAAGTGAGAATTTCGTCAAAGTTTCGCAAAAGAAACCCCTCGCAAATTTCGTTAAAGGAACGCGGAAAAAATGCGAATTTCATCAAAGAATCAAAGAGATTGTCAGGACTTTTCAGCTCATCAATGCTGTCGAGACGTGTTTCATTTGTTGCATTTTTTCTGTTGCCACAAAGAAAAAAAGGCAAAGTGTGATTTTATATTTTGTTATAGATAAAAATAAAAAAATCTCTCAAAAC